>VXAY01006571.1:369999-494057 GCA_013399855.1 Oxyruncus cristatus | reverse complement strand
GGGGGATTTTCGTAGTTGAAAAAAAAAAGCTATAAGTTGAATATGCAGTATATCATGATGAGGAGCCACTCCATTAAGTCTGTCCTGAGTCCCAGAAAACTGTATTTCAACTATGTGACATCTCAAATTTTTATTTTTCTGCAGTTCATATGTAAAAGAGTTCAGCAAAATGTGTTGGGTGATATATACCGTAAGTTTAAAATATTTATAGTTTAATTTGGTGCTGGACCAAGAAAAAAGATTGCAGGGTGTTACAACTTTGGGGTTATTTCCTGTGAGGAAGCATTGTATTTCTGACAGGGTAGGGGAGTTGCTGTTGTTCAAAGTAAAAAACTTTGTTGACATGCCTCCATCAGATCTGTGTGATACTGTGATCACTGCTGAACGTTAGGATTCCGTATTTTGTTTCACATATAGTTAAGTTTGGATTCCTTAGGGTCTGTTGTCTCAGCTTAGAAACCCACATACAGACCAGTATCAGGGGCTACTTTGGGAAGAAGCAGCAAACATTGCATCTCATCATAAGCTGATGGTGTGGAAAATCTCTGCTTTGATGAACATATGGCCACTGTAAAAGAAGCACAAAATATGAATGAATACTGCTTTACTGTGGTAAAACTGAAATGGTTGATTCTTACAAGAGGGAAACATTAGAGATTGATAGATACCTCTAGGCAATTTTACTTTCAAGTGGGGATGTTTAGAGGCATTTGAAAAATTAAAAGAAAAACGGAGCTCTTTGATAGCTATAAAAACATTTCTATACTATAATCTGTGAAAACCACTTCAAATGTAAGGTGTAGGCCTCCTGCCTGATTGCATCCAGAACTATGAAGAAGAATACATTTTATATATTCATTATTATTATATAACTGCAGATTCTGTAATTATTTTCTGCTGAAGAACCATACATGTTACAGAAAAAGTAATTTTTTTCTCTTTTCTTTTTATAAAATCTTAGGTGAATTTTGCAAGTAAAAAAATCTTATTACAAATTAAGTTACACATTAAAATATAAGATTTCTTATGAAGATAATAAATGGTAGTTTTGGTCCAAACAGCTAAGTGTGAAATTCACTGGACTTCCTTTCTCACGCAGCAGGTGAGAAAACAAAAAGTACTGTTTTCTTGCTGGAAGAAAACAGTACTTTTACTAATTCTAGCTTTGAGTTTTGCAAAATTGATTTGCTCTACTTTATTTTCTGCAAGTCAGTACAAGTATGCAACCTTTCTGTCCTTTCAGGCATTTTACAACATTTGCCATGGGCAGTATTTGATGTTGCCATTAGGGACTTTTTCATACTGTGCGTCCTTAATGCTGCCCATTTCAGGAAGTGACTTACCTATCTTTCAGGCATAACTTCGTATACTTATTCTTGTATTATTCTGTAAGTTTTTAAAAATCTAACTGAATGAATGTGTTATTATAAAAGAAAAGCAAAACTACTCCTTCTGGTTTTGTGTTTTTACCTAAACAATCTCCACCTTATTTTCCCTGTCTCATTTCCGTTTGCCTGTTCTTACTAAATGACTAAAGAGTCTTTTACTCTGTTTCACTTCTGACAGTTCTTCCTGTACTTCCTAAAATCTAAAATATCCTTGCTTGCAGGTCAATCCTTTTACCCCATTTTGGAGGTGGTTTATTCTTCCTATTGTTCTTGAAGCAACAATTCATCCAACCCTCTTGTAAAATTCTTTCCCTTTACCTGTGATAATGTTATTGTTCTAGCACATTTAACTGCAGTGTATTCTTGTTCTCTTCTGCACCTGCATCTTCTAGTCTACTGGGAAGTGTAGAAATTAGAGATAAAAGGGTCAAATTTGGGAATTCCCAAATACTTCTCTCCTGCATTTTGCATTCCTAGTGCAGAATGTAACGGTGGGATAGAGAGTCCGTTTTTATCTAAGCATACAATCTAAGGCCAAAATTTATTCCTAGAAAATGGGAGATATTATTTGAAACTTAATAGTTTCAGAAGGAAAAGAACCCCCAGATATCTGGAAAACTGATTTAACCATATGGTTCTTATATAGAAATATGGCCCAATATTGTCAGCATGTTATTTGTCAGTACAAATTTTTCCTAATTACAGAAAATAGAGAAATTCTTCTGTGTACATAATATTTTTGCATACATATAATTACAGAAACAGAAGAACCAGTCTGACCTTCTCTACCTAATTGAGTTTATGGAATATTAGTTACAATTTCAGTCCTGTGAGCTGCAAATCATAGAATCATAGAATCAACCAGGTTGGAAAAGATCCCTGAGATCATCAAGTCCAACCCTTGATCCAACACCGCCGTGGTTACTAGACCATAGCACTAAGTGCCACATCCAGTGTCATCTTGAAAACCTCCAGGGACAGTGAATCCACCACGTGCCTGGGCAGCCCATTCCAATGTCTGATTACTCTCTCCGTAAAAAATGAATCCCATTGTTTATGAAACTTGACCTTTGTTTGTTATGGGAAAAATATTTCTTGCAATCATAAAAACTGAATGTTTGAAACCGTCAACAAAGCAGACATCTTTGCTTCTAAGTTAATGGTGTGTCTGTATTTAGGTTACTCTGTTCCATTCTAGTTCTCCACTCCTCATCTCCATCTTTTTGAGTAGATTGCACTTGTGCTGAGAGGTTCCCAATGATTTTTCTTATCCTGTTGTGAAATGTTTAGTCTCTTCAGTTCTTAAATCTGGGATCTAAATGGAATGTTTTTCCTGTTGGTCAGAGACTTTCGAGGACTAGTAACAGAGCTTTTGTAGTTAAGGGCAATTCAACTCAGTTTGCACAGACTTTACAGCGTAATGATATTTGACTTCAGGATTGATGAATTTTATTTGTTAATAGATTTTTCCTTAAAGTACCAAGGCAGTAATATGGTTAATGAAACCCATTATTGGTAGATTGAATACCAGGTTAGCAGAACCTTATTCACGGAGGCGTGATTTATAGAATTCTGGAGGAAATACCAGTTGTTGTTTGGAAAGTGCAAACAGTACTGGTTTTACTTGCTCTTCAGCAAACAGAAGGACAAGCTTTGAGAAGCTGCAGAGGCATCTGGCCTATGGGGCATGACCAACCAACTTCATCTATGTCCAAAACCAAAACTATGATACTTACTTTCTTCAGTTCTTTGCAGCTTGTAATAGACTAGATTTTTTGTGTTTTGGATGTGGATGTGAAATCTTGAGTCCAACCCTAATTCTCCCTAGAGTGGTAATTGATTTTTCAGCGATACATATCATGTATCTAAATCAAAAATAGAAAATTTGACTGTTCTATATCTAGCTAAGTGCTCATTGCATATCTTTGTATTTGGAAAAAAAAAAAAGAATGTTTTTACTATTTTAAATGTACTTTACTCCCTGAAGTGCAATAAAAGAAAATTTCATTCTGAAGGCTACGTAAACTCCAAAATCGTAGATAAGTAGTGTTCTAATCGATAAACTGGTAACCGATCATGGAGATTCAAATTAAGGAAACTGTGCTACGTGTTTTAATGTGACTATTTTCCTTAACAACCTGTTTACTATTGACCTGTTCAATTTACAGACCTTTACGTACCTATAAACCTGTTTCCATAGACGCAATAGGGTTTTAATGTTTAATATGGAGGAAAGAATTAATTATTTTTTTTTTATGTTTTAACTTGTGTTCTGTTCTCTAGAGCACTCGAGCAGCTTTAGACCATCTGGAGTCTGTTCCTGAGAAATTGAGCCTGTTAGAAGATTTGAAAGATACTGGAGTGAGAAGGACTTTACTTGACTCTATCAGTAGTTCTAAAATATTTTAGTTAATTAATTTTCTCTCTAAATGTACAGATAAATTGTTTAGTAAGATATTTACAATTGTATATGTACGTATTATATGGACAAAAACATACAGAAATTTATTTTCATGTTTATACAGATTTATTTGAGGCTATAAATTTAGTTCTAAATAGTTTTGCTGGAGTGCTCCAAAATGTAGGTAAACATTGATAACAGGGCATAATGGGTCATGTGCTAGTTACGAGTTCAGAATATTTGTGTTTAGTGGTAAATTCTGATATTACATGTTAAAAAGTGAAATTTTTGTAATTAGATAAATTATACCAGTTATTTCAATATTTAACATAATGAGTGAAGATAGATGACCTTTACAGCTTTTTGTTTTGAAATAATGTCAATAATTTTAATTTATTTTCTCAGCTCCACTATCAAATCAAGGTGTGTTTGGACACAGTGGGAGACATATTGACAGCAGTGGTGACATACTTATCAAGGGTGATAAGTGCCAGATTAGATCTTCAGTTAAACCCCTATGCCATAATTACTTTCCATATATGAAGTTGGTTTGGAACCTCATTGGAAAATACAAATTTTAAATCAGTGTTAAACCACAGATCAACAAATGCATAATGATTTGCATTTGATTTGCTATATAGAATTTTTCATCCTGACAGTAATAAAAATTTCAGAAGATAATTCCTTGGAGCATCATTTATTTTAAGTTTTCTTGCCTGAGGTCATCAGCTAATAATTTTATTGCTGTCATCATTAGAAGAGTTAGGAATGGAAATGCTGGTTAAAATGCTTGGGTTTTTTACAAAAAATATCATTGAGATGTATAGTTTTAATTTCACGTTGCAGATATCTCCAGAAGAGCTTTTTTGCTCTGACAGAGGTTGGTGTTTGTCTTCTGTTTCTGCTAAAGGAAAAATTCTGCTCTCAGCAGGCAAAACACAGGCTTGAATGTGGGATGTCTACAATCTCCTTTACACTTGCCCTTTCTTGCTTAACATTGCTGTGAGAAGGATGTCAGATTGGAGTTTCATTACTGTTTCTATTCAAAAATAACACACTGGATTTTTTTATACAAAATATACTCTCAAATGGTATGCGTGAATGAAGTATTTCAAAGCCAGTCCTTGTCCTTGTCTTCCACTTCTAGCAAGTTCTTCCCTTAATGTTTTCATAGAAAGGGAGAAGGAAACAGAAAGTAAATCCTTGATAAACCTCACAGGTTGTTTCGGAGTTCCATTAATTCAAGTGAATCATTAGCTTGTTCAGTGAGAAGCGTTATGTTTTCTTATTGAAAATACTGTTTAGTCCATATCCTTAGAACCATTTTTTCTTCAAGTGCTTGTTTGTACAGTACTGTAATTAATTTTTCGCCATTACAGAATTTCTTTGCTAAAAGGTACTATGATATTGCTGAGTTTTGGAAAGAGTTACAAGTAGTCATTCACCAGTTAAGGATGAGGCCATTTCTATTTAAACTTTTTTTTATTTTACCATTATTTTTCTGTGCAGAATATTATGCTTTCATATGAGCCCTGTGTTTCAGCCTCTGAAAGTTAATATTGAACTCATTCTTGCTGTATTGAAAAATCCTTGACAATACCTGCGTTTACAACAGCCAGACAACATTTACTAACTACTTTTCACATTGTGAAATCATCTAGATTTTTCAATTCATTTCTAGGAGTCCCATTCCCGAAGGGAGATGATTGAGGAAAGGTACATGAAGTATAAAGAGATAGTGAGTTCTTTACAGCAACAGCTGGAAGATTCAAAGCAAAGAGACCAGCAAGTCAAGGTATGTGTGTGTACTCCATTTTTGTGCCCCAATTACTTTCAAAGAGCAACATAACCTTATTTGATGTATATTAGTACAAACACAGAGTAAAATCACACGTAAATGTTTTATTTAATATAGCTACCATGGCTGATGGCATGGCATGAAATTTGATGACAGAAGTGTTGCTTTCATTGTAAAGTGCCATGGATACTTGGCAAAAATCTTGGCAAAATTTCACAGAACAGTGTCTTACTGTGTCTTAATACTCTGAAGTGTTTATCTGCTTCATCAAATTTCTGTCTACAGCAATTTTTTAAATTGTTTTGTTCAATTTTGTCTTATCCTTTCAAGTAAAAGATGGATGTAGAAACCTGAAGCAAGCTGCTGTCACAATGACACGCAGCAAAGAGTGATATGACAATGAACAAGCTAATAAGATGAGAAAGAAAGTGTGTTAAAAATTGGAAAGGTGAACTCATTACAGGAAATGTTTCTAAACAAGAGCACTGGATTTACATTGCAGGGAGGTAGTTACTCATGTTTAGCTGTGCTATCAGTCTGCTAAGTGACCTTTAGCAAATCACTTCTCTACTGTTTGCCTGGATTTCATTTGTATATGAAGAGGCATCATATCTTTACATTGTCTTCTTTCTGTAAAATGAGGTCATACGTACCAGTATGTCTTTGTAGAAGTGGAAAAGGTAAGATAAATACAGAATATTTTAGCTTAGTCAGTTGCTGTTGTAAGAAGGTATTAAGCTACTTGAAAAGCCATCTTGCTCTTCTGTAAGAGAATTGAAAGGAAGAAACAGGGCACATTCACTTTCAGTCTGTTGCTGATGATAATCTTCAGTTTCTTGGATTTCTCTTGCCTCCACACAAGAGTTACTAAATCAATAGCCATTGAAGTTTGGAAAACAGTGAAAAGCTGAGTGGAATGCAATCGGCTGATGGTAGAACATACTGTTGCACTAAGCTGACTGAACTTACTGACCTTGTGTGATTTGAACTCTATATTCAGAACCCAGTATAAAGCTGATTCAAAACAATATTTCCTCTTTCTTTAGACAACGGAAAGCATTTAATGGCTTCCATTTAGTCAGGCCTAATTGGGTTTTTGCATGACATAGAGTACTCTTTGCTGTCACGGCTGTTACAAATAGAACAGAATGTTCAAAACTGCGTAACAGACGGGTGCTAATCTGATTTCAGTGATCAGGCTAGCTTAGTCTTTTTAATGCTTGCCTTTCTTACCCTTCTTTGGAACTAACTCAAATTGGGAATCTCTAAAATTGATTGCTGGAAGAACATAGGTTTGAGGGCATCAAAGTTCATTCTTTCTGATATTTTGATTCATGCTCTGTATACGACATGGTGCCTCTGCACAACAAAGTAGACAGATATTTGGTAGGTGAAATGGTAATGCATGTTTCTTGTAAAATTTTTACACTGACCATTTTAGATAAACATACTTGTGGAATTAATCTTTTTCCTTTGTTATAGTCTTCTTTCTAGCCTTTCTTATAATGCACTTCTTTCAGCTTGCTTGCCAACATTAATCTTAGACAGGCATTATCTAATCCTAATGTGTCCCAGCCTTTTTTCATTTTAAGGAGGAAAAATTAAACCACAATTGAATGTTTCCCTAAAGCCCATTATTTTTCTTCCTTTCCTATGATTTCATTTGTCCACACTCAATCTTCCTACTCTAGTCTTTTCAGATGGTTATAAAATACCTGTTTCTTAGAAGCCCAGAAAAATCATAATTGCTATTTGTATGTGTTGAAATGTAAGATATAATGTAATGAAATGTGTAATAAAAGGAGGCCAGCGGCTGGCAGAATACTATCAGGTATAATAATCTTGATTTTTCAACTAATAAAAGGTCAAGTGATAGTAGATAAAGAAGAAATTGGGAACAAGAAAAAGGTAAAAATAACATATTAAAATAAAATAACTAAAAATGAATTCCAACAGAAGCAAAACCAAAACAGAAAGCTAGAGGAAAGCTAAAGATAAATGTTATGATGGAGAGATACAAATATTTTAGGACAGTTTCCCAGCCACAGGTAATTGACCACCTAGTCAAACACAGCACACAGATGTAATTGTCCATGAAGTACATGAGAAAAGACACATTCTGTAAGTTAAAATTTCTGTAAAGATAAAGCCATTTTGCACAGATACTGGTAGTAGCACCTTGCTTGTTTAAAAGCTCTGTTCTAAGATAGCATTTCTGGAAGCAGAATGGAAGAAGAAAAACTTTTTTGTATTCTTTAAAAGTTATAATTGTGCTGTGAACACCTTAGGTATTAAGTCTCTCATCAGCACATTAGGGGATTAATATGCATAATTCCCATTAGTCTTAATAGGAGTAAATCCTTCTTCAGTGATGGAACAAAAGTTCGTTGTATCTCTAAATTAATGTTGAATTTTATTTTGTTTTCTGTTTAGTTTTCAAATCTTAGTATCAGCATGAGTAATAAATTGCAAATGTTTTAACAACATTCACTGAGGCTGTTCATGATAATAAGTCAGTAGCAAAATTGAGTGTTTTATGAACTAATGCATTTGTGCATTTCTCATTTCAAGAGTAATTTGGATACCAAGCCAAACTTTTAATCTTATTTTGGATGGTATTGTAACTGGAGAGTACTTGCGGCTGAGCGAATAGAGGTTTTTCAGGGATTTTGTCTAAATGACCTTTTTAAAATTATCTTTTCTTTTTTGCCTGTAGACCAAGTGACTTTCCTTTTCTTTTCTACTGCTGTATAGGTTTAGTCATAAACAGTAGCATTGTACTTCAGACTTTATTTAATGGTTTAACAAAAAAATTGAAAAGCACCCTCAGGTATTTTTATATCAGAAATCAATGAAGTTTGAGTTTCCTCAGTGACAGGGAAAATGCATTTAATATTTATCACTGCTTACTTGTGGAACTTCAGTGAACTGATGAGGTATTAATCATTCACTGATGTCTGCCCTGCCACTATGATTTGCCCTGAACTGTGGATGTGATGTGAACAGAAAAGACTTACTGTAGTGGCAAAGGCTTGCAATGCCACCAGTGCTTTTCTCAAGGCAAAGCATTTTTTTGCAGACATTTTATAGTGATGAAATGAGAATTAAATTCATATACAAATTAGTTTGAACCTAACTGCAATACTGAGAATTCTGAGAATTCAAATCAGTATTTTCCAGCATGTGTGAAATCACAGCATGTACCTGTATGTGTGTTACTATATGTTTTTTGTTAAAGTTTACAGCTGCTTGATAATAACAGATAAAATTATTTTTATTTGGCTCCCATAGGATGTGAAAATGGATGCTGAAATTTCTGATATAGAAGTGGCTGCTCACTCTTCTAGTTGGCAAACTGAAAACAACTTTTTGTCCAGCTCAATGCTCTCAGAGTCAGGTTGTAAGTATTATATCACTGAAAAAATCTACAAGTAGTCTAGTAAGTCCTCTTGTAAAAACTTTTTTACTTGAAAGAGTAAGGCACTCTGCTTTTCAAAAAAGATGTGCTAGAACCATCTTAAGCATCCTTCTGAGTTTTAGCTTTAGATACTGGATGGATGCCTTCTTCTACGAAGTAATTCATTACATCCCACTGATGGTTGGGTTTTTTTAATTGGGACCTACCATATATTCTGTTCATCACCTAAACCTGTGCCAAAGAATAGGGCTGTACTTGGATTCTGAATCTCTGCATGATGAATCATACCTCTGTAAGCTGTGTATCTTTTCAGACACCAGAAGCATTCTAAAACATGGATTCTTTCCCAGATCTTTCATAGATATCAGTTAGGCTCGTGTTTGTGTAGCATTTTCACAGTAAAAGCTGAATTCACTGTTTCCACTTCAATAGCATTTGTTAACTGTTCTTTCTATCCCCTCATGCATATACAACTTGTGGTCATGTAAAGTCACGGGATCTCTGGTAGAGTAGGAACTTGCTCAATAAAAGATAGGACATGGTAGGTCTTGATCTGGTACAGACACATCTTTGCATGAGTGTCAAAAATAACCTACAAAAAAAGGTTTTTAAGGGTTTTTTTTTGAGCATATCAGTACATGAGTATCAGAATACTTTTCTTCGGCATGGTATCACCTTCCATTTCTTTTCAATATAGCCAGTTTGTGTCCTGGCAACCTATTCAGTAAGTAGCATTCTATGTAATAAGTCATATTTCAGGCTTCATTGCATGTGGAAGCTGTTGCATCTTAGAATGAGTGCTGCAGTACATTACAGCTCACTAGTTAAGTCCTGAGTTGATCTGATGAGGTAAAAGGTAATTGGTTTCTTTTCCTTTCATAGTCTTGAAAGGTTGTGGTTAGTATATTTTTGCATAGCATACTGAATAACGATAGTGGGAATAGTGCGTAAGAGCAAATGCCTCCATCCCATCTGTATTTCAGGAATACCTTACCCTGACTCAGAGTTGATTTTTCCTTTTTCCCTAACCTCATCCCCGTCAGTCTTGCAAATCAAAGTACAGTTCAGCCTGTGTTTGGGATAGAAAATAAGAACCCATGGCTTGCAGGCTTGATGGACTAGGTGACCTCCAGCAGTCCCTTCCAATCTCAACCATTCCAAAAGCGATTCCACTGCAAAAACTTACTGAAGCTTAAAAATGCAGCACAAACGTTCCTAAAATATTACAATGTTATATCGCTTAACATGAATGGAACTTGCTACAATTTTTTTCTTTAATACTTTTTAGTAAATTTTAGGCAGTTGTAAGAGAAATAGGATCCATGTGATCTGAATACCAATCTGATTAAACAGCTCTGTGTATTTATTGTCTTATTCAACTGTTTTTATCAGCACTAAGCACTAAGCTTTCTGGATCTAAAAAAATAAGTGATGAATGAAAGACAGTAATGATTCAATTCACTGCTTAGTGGTTATGGCAGTAAGGTATGTGGATTACATAGAATTTGGTTAGTGACTGGTTATCACTTTATGCTGAACCTGATCTGCACCAGTGAAATGTGTATTTTGAAGCTGTTGCTATAGGGCTTGAGAACAGTGAAAATTCTGCAGTGATATTAACACTAAGGGGATTTTCCAGTGAATGGCAAATGATAAAGTCAGCTACTTCAGTCATGGTAGTCACATAAACACCATGAACTTTTAATTTCAGTAATGATATTAATTAGTTATAATTTGAGACTTTGACAGTGAAGTATAATTTGAGATCTTTGCTCCCAAATCTCTTGTAGCTTTTAATAAATCTACCTATAAATGTCATCATCTATTTTCTGTGATTAATTATCTCCTTACTTCTTCAGAAAATGGACTGGTTATTTTATCATTTACCTTTTGCAGCTCTTTGCAAGCCTTTGTGATTTATGTTTCCTCATTCCGTCTTTTTTAAATTCATGAAACCCTACAAACTACAGAGTCAATAAGTAGTACTAGAAACTTCCTTCCCAAAGCAGGTCTCCTTGTAGAGAGCACCAGGAAGAAGACACGTTTGATATAATTTAATTATCTGTGAGGGGGATCCTGGGATTGAAGCTTAGAATTGATTGAAGAAAGGACGAATAGTGTGAGAAAATAAATAAGGGAACAACAATCTGCTTCATATCTATCTTTACTAAAAACTTGCCAGTGCAGCAAGCAGTTAAAAGGAAAAGTAATTAACATTAACATTCTGTTTTGTTTCTGGTATAATTTCTGTAACTATAATAGCTTTTCCATTACAAACTATTTCAAAAGATGCTGTGGGAATGTGCTTTTATTTCTATACCCATTTTCTTAGAAAGGAAGAAGTTTAACTGAGAAAATAATTTATTCAAGGAAACGTACATTAGACATAGTTTGCAGTCTGTGTTATTATCAGACCAAAACAGTTGGCCCAAAAAGTCACTACTAGTTGTTATCTAAAGAATAACCCTCAGAAACTGTTTTTAATGGCCACTGTATTTTCCTGAAATTTTTATTACAAGGGTCCCTAGAGTTACATATGCTTTGCATTAGCTTTGTGAATTGAGTCCTGCCTTTCTCTTTGTACATTTCATCACTTCGAGGTTTTAACCTGGATGGTTTCCCAGAAACTGTATATGTCTTACAGGCTTCCTATTGTTGGGAATTTATATTCCAGGGCATTGTAAGCTGTGACTTTACAGAGAAAACAGCCACCAGTTTTCCCAGCTTCTATAGCTGGGGTCGCTGTCTTCTCTGACCTTTAGGCTCTGTTGATAGACAACACTCTTGCGTTAACATGGTATATAGTGTGAATGATATCGTGGTTGAATGAAAACAAGTTGTCCTGAATGTAGATTTTATCGTCATAAATATTAACTCTTGCAGTGTATTGCAGATGCCTGTCTTTATTGCTCTATGTATATTTTTTCACAAGTTCTTAAGACTATTTGTTTTGGCATTTGTAAATAAGTAACATAATTAAAGATAAAAAAACACTGCAACACCATTATGCCATGGGACACCATTCTAGAACAAAACCTTCTAAGGCTGCTTAAGCATAAGAATCTGGAATGATTGGACACCTGCCATCATCACTTAGGAAATTGCAAATTGATTTAGTTTAGCAATTAACTTTATTGTTTTTCACCTTACTTTGAATACTGTCGGCAGGAGGTATCACTGAAATAGCTATAGTAGCATTTTGGACCAATACTGGAAACTTTATGCTGCAAACTTGTAACTCACTGTTATACTAATGTCTGGTACAGAGTGATTTCCTTCTCCTTCTGAAAGTGAAAACATATCACTCCTTCTAATCAAACTGTAAAGTCTTGCTCCCTATTAAATAACTTTTGGTTACATACTGCTACAATTTTACTGGATCATTAAAAATTGCACTCTACAGTTTATTACAGTCAGGAGGACCACTTTTTTTCATGTTTATGATGTACGGAAGGCCATTAGGAGAAGGGTATATTGTATAAGCTGATATCCGCTTTCCTTTGCTTAATTTTTACCTTTTGCCATGTTTGGATTTTTTTTGTTAGCATAAGATGTTTTGTCAATTTATATTGTCTAGATTTTGATGCAACATAATGTATTTAGAAATAAGAATTGTATATGCACCCTGCTGTGAAAGGTATATACACAGTATGGCAGCATATGAACACCTGTTCAGTGTCACTTGTTGACTTTAGTAGAGATACTCCTTCAGAAATTTTTGAAGTGGTTTGTTTTGTCTTATTTAAACAAAAATTCTGGAAAACTCAATGGAAAATATCTTAGTGAAATGAGAAAATATTTTTAAAATGCAGTCTACGTTTCTTCTGTATAAGAAAGCTCTTGACCATGCCTGTATTATAAAGTATTAAAATCTGTTTCTCTTGAAAAATAAGTCAGTTTCTCAATTCATAGCCTTGTGAATATCGAATATTTATTAATATCATATTACTTGCTTCATAAATTATAATATTGAACAATGAAATTGATATTTTAAATAAACATCAATGGTCAGTCAGCAAAATTGGAGAACCATAGGTTCAAAAAGGCCTCTAAGGTCATTGACTGCATGTGTTTCTTTGAAGATGCTTAATTGCTTTTTTATGTGACTTCTTTCTAGCACTTATGAAAAGAATGGTTCCTTTTGATACAAGTGCCACCAAGGAAGATTCTACCAATGTTGCTGTCAGTGAAATCAAGCTGCAAGCAGAAAGAGGAAAGCAGTAGGACATTTTACGAAACCACACCAGTTTTCTCTGTGGTAAATTCCATTCCACTCTTTTTTTGGTTTTGAAAAGTAGTAATTCCATCTGCTGTAGGAGTGATGGACCCTTAGTGATTCATCAATTGCCAAACTGAAATGAAAGAGCACCAAGAGTGATCCTGATGAAGTCTTGTGAAAATTTACATGACTCGTACACCAAAGGCTTTCTGGGATTTTTCTATTTTCTTATATTTGTTTCTCCAATACTCCTAGACTAAATTTATTGTATTCGTAAAATATTATGAAGTGAAATACATGTGACATTAATCTTAGCTATGACCTTATTTACCCTTATACAGGAATTGTTCTGACAGTTGTTTTTTTATTGCATTTAATGACATTATTAATAATGAAAAAATATCCAGAAATTACCTATTATTATAAGACTCATTTTACAGAGACATTTGTGACTGTAGGTTCTTCAGTTTGCAAAAATCATTTAAGAAAGAAGTGAAAAACAAAGCGAGATTTTCTCAAAGTTATTAAAAATTCATGTCTTGGTTTCAGGCTCAGCATATATCTGTTATAAGCTGTCTAGAATTATTCTTCTGGCCAGAGCAGTTTTATCAGATGGCCTCCGGTAAGGCACTTTAAAGCATCTGAATCTCACCCTTCTGTATTAAGAGTGTGGAATGGCACTGCTATGTGGCTGTGAAAATTTTAATATCAGGGTTTAATGATCATTTATTTATTGTGTTTTGTTCTCTATTAGAGAAGATGTGGCATATTGATTGTAAAATGATATGGAAATATGATATTGCACATTTTTTATTTGTTCAGATATCTATATTCTAAACAAATTGCATACAATTTTGCATTACAGTGGTCTCAAATAGCATACCACAAAAGAATTTTCTGCTGTCAAAAGAAATGCAAGTGTTTCTGATGGTCCTTGTGTTATTTCCTCTCCAGTGCTTCTGGCTCAATCACTACTAATGTGCTTTAAAAGACTTGCCAAATCTGTCAGAGTACTGTAGCAACATTAACACCATTGAAACCAGTTTGTTTTGTAGAGTTCTTTCTATTTAGGGAGCCTATTTCCTCTCTGAAACACTGTCACTTATTAGCACGGTAGGTGTCTCAGGCATAATTCACAGGTCACCGTGTGCCATCTCAAAACATGGCCTTATTTTTTCTTTTTTTTCCTTGGTGGTTTTTTTGGGTTTTTTTTTTGTTTTGTTTTGGTTTGTTTGGTTTGGTTTTTTTTTTCTGGTTTGTTTTTTTTTAATTTCCTAAGAAGTATTTTGTAGTCCCAGTGGGTTCTCTGGACAGTGCACTTACTTGACAATCACCTTGTATTTGTCGTGTTTCAAACAGAACATGCTGACAACATCAAAGCCAGACATGGAAATGAGAAAAAAATTGAGTTCATTCTCTTTTCATTTTCTATGCATTTAAGTTGCTTCAAATTTAAAAAGAATCTGATTTCGTTAAAAAAGTTTTTCTTACCTTTTGTATGTGTATAATGCTGTGCACAGCAGCGCTGGCATTGGCTTTTTGCAGACTTCTGGCACATCTGTTTATTCAGGTCAAGAAAGCAAAACAGGCACATCCATCTCTTCTGATCTCAACAGCAATGACAGGGACAAGAAAAAAACATCAAATAAACTTCTATTCTCTACAAAGACCATGGATTTTATGAAGCAGTGTTTAGCTCAAGCCACAGTTACCATAAACCAAACTTACTTTTAGTGGATCCAGCATTTGTAATTTATTTTTTTAATTAGATCAGAGCAGAGCTGGAAATATAGTATTCAAAATATTTTAGATAGTTGTTCTGCTGAAACATTAAAAAATTGCAAAACGAAATGTCACCAGCTTGCAGACTTTATGGTACCTACAAATTATGGCCAAAATATAGAAAGGTCACTTTAAAATATATTATGAAACAGTGAATCATGCTCTCAAAACACATTATGTTGTAATGGGGTCTGGTACGTGGATTGCTGATGGATAGATGTATGCCTAACCCATTTTACTGAAGTTTAAATGATTTTTGAGGTATAAGTGCCTGTTGGTAAATGAATGGGCCTTTAAAAATGGACTTTCTCAGCTGAGAAGTAATACACAGAAAAATATTGTCCTCTCTTTTTCGTAGGGAATTTGTAAAAATCTTCCAGTTTTATGTTTTTATACATTTTTTCCTCACCTGTAACTTAGAAATCTGAAGCATGTTTTCTTAAAACAGGATCCACAGTAAAAAAAAAAAAAATTTAAAAAAAATTAAAATAATAATAATTAAAAAAAAAAAAAGAGGAATTTTTACTGAGTAGACTTATGGACTCCAAAGCCAGGAAATTCTTTCTTTAATTTACCCTCTTGGCATGGCAGACTAGATAGCATGTAATATTTGTCTCTCTTCCACCTTTGATAGAGGTTCATATTACAGAATGAATTTTGTTTCCTCTTTACTGAAGGTTAAAGTTCCATTCATGACATTATGTGAAACTGTCCCTTTGTGGTTTAAGAAATAATATGTTTTCCATATTGGCCTGAAATAGTACTGTAGTGATCAGTTTCAGTTTTTAAAGTAAAAAACCAGATAATTTTTAAATAAAACCTTTTGTATATTTCAAATCTTAAAAATTGATGTCCCTCCTGGTACCCAGATATTTTTTATACTTTAACCTTTTAATTACCTGTTCCTCAATTCTTGCCCAAAGCAGTGGTTTTCAATAATCAACAAATGTGGTATCATACACAAAAAAACGGTGGCTTGTGTCTTGGTTCTGTTTAGTATTTGGTAAATCAGGCACCTTTTCGTATACGTACTAAGTACATACAAATCTGACAAGCTAATATCAGGCTTTTTTTTTTTTTTTTTAATGCTGTCCTGAAATACAGTTGATCATTATTGTGCTTTTAGAAATGCACTGGCCCTCTATTTCAGCATCAAATAGTTGTCACTTGAATAAGCTATAAATTTTATGCCCTTCAGTTCCTTAATGTTTTACAGCAGAGTTGAGAGTACTTCATTACTTTTGAGATTATATTTAGTCAATAGCCAAAATAATTTATTTTTTATTATGTCATTATGTCATCCTAAGAAGAAATGTCAAAATAAAAATAAAACTTAGTCCAGGATAAAAAATAAAATTTTTTGGTGTTTTCTTACATTTACTTCTCAAATTTTTGATGGAAGCCAGTCTTCAGTAATGGTGAAAGTACTCCTTGGATATTCAAAGCTCAACCACATTTTTACTAGCCACTCCAACAAAGTAAATAAAGAAGATACATGAAAATCCCATACAACAAAGAAACTACTGTTCTAAAATCAATTTTTGAGCTAAGAAATCTGCATATCAGTTAATCTCTGGCTTACAAGGCATAGTCTCTGCACTGCGTAGCGCTGAATGTTTTTTTCTTGAATGAAAATGCCAGTATTACCCTGGTATAATTTTTGTCACTAAAATTGAGTAGTATGCAACCTGAATACATTATCATATCAACAACACTCAGAAAAACTTATTCATTAATGTATGTGGGACTACTTGTTACAGTCAAATTTTACTATGACTATGTTAAACTCATGTCTGTAGAGCGTTAGTACCATATTCATCTCTCTAAGCCCTGTCTTCACCCCACAGAAGCAATTGATACTGAAGCTAATGTGGGCTGCAGGCCAATATCTGGGGATACAGCCTTGTCAAAAATGGATGTGCAGGGGGACATCACACCAATTCCTATGGTTTTGATCTAATTGTAGAATTTAGAAGCAGATGTAGGGGAAAAGTAGTAGCAGAAGGAGTGGAAAGCAGTTTGTGATTAAATTAAAATTTCAGAACACTTTTGTTCTTGGTGCCTTAATTGAAAAACTGCTTTAGAGCTAATATTTACATCTGAATGAAAGTGATCCCTAAATAATATTCCATCTTGGATATTTTTTTTACACGCTAAAATACTTTCTACTCTAGCACAACTCATCTCAACTCTTTACTGTAAGCATGTCTAGGCTGTTGGGAGTATGAACTTATTTGCTTTTCTATGTAAAGAACTAAATTGGAATTTAAATCTGAAGAAAATTTTAGTGCTGTGTACAAGAGTACAGCAAAGCTGAATCCGATAAGCTGTCTTTCAAAAATCTCTAAACTAATGCCTCTGGGAATGTTGACAGCAAACTTGAAAGAGATTGCTGTGGTTAAAATCCAGCAACATCCAACATTTATCATTTATGCTAACAGCAATAGCTCTCATGTTTCTAAAGCCAAAATTGCACATCTGTCATTTCTCAGTCTGAAATAATGAGATTTTATTTTCTCTTGCCTTAAGAATGTCAAAATCTATAATGTGAAAATATGCAGTGATGATATTTTTGAATTTCTAATCATTTTACTTCGGAATCTAATAGGTTTAATCTAATTTAAATACAAGAACCACATAAAGTTATCTCTTTTAGGTTAGTTTTGCTATCTTTTTTTAGGGACATGGCTCCTTAATAGGTGTTTTGTTTGAAAACAGTTTTTCTGGAGTTGTCTGTTATTTTCATCTGTCTTCAGACCAAAGCTGTTTTGATCTTTGACTGCTTTTCTCATCTGCCATCTACAGTGCACTGCTGTGTCAGAAGGCATTCCACATTGACTTACCCCATGTCAACAATTTTGGTAGTTGATATTCCCACGGAATTACATCAGTTTTGAAGGCAGTTGTTTCTTGTAATATAATCTCTTTTCATATGAATTCTCCCACTCTTACTTCTTTACTAAAATAAAAGCTACTTAGTAAATGGACTAACATCAGGTCACATGCTGTCTAATGTTAAAGATTATCCCACAGGCCAAAGTAAATGTGTGCTACTACATTTTTCTAGATTTTCTAAATGCTACCATTTGATTCTATTGTGACTTTGTAAAAGGAAATAGTAAAGGATAGACTTTGCTGCAATAACCCTGAAATATTACTGATTCCAGGCAAAAAATGAGACCACAACTAATTTAGGATATCTGCCCAAGTGCTTTGTCTAGAACCTAAAATACTTGTATTACAAACTATATTTAAGTGTGTAAATATCAAATTGCTTTAATTGTAAACAGTTGCTGACATCTAAACTATTTCTGAAAAGTGATACTGAAATTTGCTAAAGTATCATTCTGCAAACATGGATCTCTGTGTCACTCAGTTGTTAAACAAGCATGGAACTGGGAAGCCAGCCCAATTTATGTTCTGGCATTAGGCTCTTCACAGCAACCACCAGTGACACAGTTTTGTACTTAGTGCAGAAAAGGATGAAGATGAGCTGTGTTTTACTGCTGGCCTAGAGAACCTAGAGAACAGTTTGCATCTGTGGCATAAGCTATTTTCTGTATGGAGCTCAGTGAGTGCACCATTTTTATTGAGGCTTTCACTGCCGGGTACAGCACTAACAGCACAGTTTCATTCAAACAGCTGCAACCATGAAGACATCATGTAGCTGGCAGAATTTTTGTTACATGTTTTGACTAAGAGAATGTCAACAAGTCCATCAGAAACCTTGGAGTTGTTTTGACTTCACTGGAGCAGTCTCCAGCACAGTCACAAAGCTATAAAATGCAGAAACCTTCATCAGTGTGGGCTACATTAGCAGAGAGGCTCACTAGCCATCAAACATTCCATTAGAGTGTTGTCCATTGATTGATTAGAGATCTATAAATTAACAAAAAACTAATCCACAAAGTTTTTAAAAAGAAAGACAAATTATTCTTATTTGATAGACAAAAAAATCTCTGTGAAAATGGAAAAATGAAGTATCAAAGTCAAGAAACACTTTGTTTTTTCCAGAATGGGAGTACTTTCTTAAACTTCACTGGAGTGGAAGCCTTTTATAAACTGAAATGAAGCTCCTGAATATTTTAATCAATAGACATCAATCCCACTTCATGTCATCTCTTAATGTGTGAGACTTGCTCGCTTTGATTTAGACTTAACTATGTTCCATACTTAGGGAAATTCTGTTAAGTGTGCTGTGCACTAAATAGCAGAGTTGAAATAATTCTGCTGGAGACAACTGATGTGCTACAGAAGGAGTAGTGGCTAGTACAGTGTATTTTAACATAATGAGCAAATGTTCAAATTTCAGCTGTGGTATTATATTACCAGAAGAAAGTGACAAATGGAAAAATATTTAGACTGTAGGTAAGAGTATCAATTCACTGTATTACTGTGGTTTTGAAGGCTGAAATTTCTATTTGTGCTTATTAGCCAATACTGATATTATTTTTTTTTTTCCTTGGCGAGTGCATGAAGAAAACATGTTATTCACTTTTGAGTTCTGGAACATGTTTTGCCATTTTATGCTGGCAGTTTCTATTTAATTTGGGGTTAGCTAAAAAAAACAACTAATTTTGATACTTCATTACAATCACTCCTGATTAAGTTAGTTGATACATGAGTCATTTTCCTCCAGATCTTTTTTCATTTCATTTAAATGAAATACAGTAGTATTTGCATTTAGTGTTCTAAAACTGGAGCAAAATTAGTCTTGTGAACTAGAATTTAGGTTGGGAAATTCTAAAACTAAGATTGCCCAAGTGTCTCATACATGTGACACTGAACATAATGCATTATATTTCCCAGTCAACTATTGTTACTGCAGTAAAGTCTAAAAACCATCAGGAATCTGCAGAATTTCAACAAATGGTATGGATGCAAAATGTCTGTGTGCTGGTGTGAAGACAGAAAGGTCGGTTTAATACTTCTAAACCTTATTGTATTGGTTAATGTAATAGGTATGGGCATAGTGGAATAAAATTCCTCAAAATTGAATTACTTCTTGACATAAAGTCCTTAAAACTTAAGCAAGGAGTCCAGCATCCTCATACATGTTGAAGTTGACATTGCTGTAGTAACCAGAACTATGGCATGGTCTTATGCTCTGCCAGGGGAGGTTTAGGTTAGACATGAGGAAGAAATTCTTTACAGAGAGGGTAATCAGGCATTGGAATGGGCTGCCCAGGGCGGTGGTGGATTCTCCGTCCCTGGAGGTTTTTAAGATGAGACTTAGTGCCACAGTCTAGTAACTGTGGTGGTAGTGGATCAAGGGTTGGACTTGATGATCTTCGAGGTCCTTTCCAACCCCTGTGATTCTGTGATTTTCCTTCAAACTTGATTTCTGAAATGTAAAGGTGTGTTCAGACTTTTAATAGCTATGTAGGCATCATGTATAGTCCTGTTTGTGTAATTATATCTCTTTCTTACAGGCACGTCTAAACATGTTCATACACTGTAAAATTTTACTGGTCAAAAAGAAAATTAATCCTTTTATGCTTGGAAATCCTGACTGCAGTAAAGGTAGCGAAAGCTCTGTCAAATATCGGTGGAGTTACAATTTCATGCTGAGTTTTGGAAAAGGGGAGAGAAATATTTTCTCAGGCTACTTTTGCATTGCATTTTGAAGGTCTGCTAGTCCACAATATGTATTGGTCTGATGAGCAGCAAATACTTGCTGAAAAATCCATGAACTTATAAAAATCATTTGACAGCAAACTGTAAACATTTGAAATAATTTGACAGTATCTCATTTTTCTATTTTAGATTTTTTCAAAGTCTGAGAAATGGGATTTTGAGTTCATTTACATTATTTTATAAGTACTTCTAAATTAGATTAATACAAGCTTATGAAATTTGCAAAATTCTGAAATATTACAGCTGTTTGTTCCTCTCTAGTGCGGGTTACTACGTTTTTCAAAATAATGAAACTATCTCCAAGGAGAGTTAAGGTGTATCAATTGCATTTTATACTTACGACTAAATGTTTTTTTCGTATCAGTTTTTCAACTGATCTAGTAATTCATTGAGTACCCGAAATAGGAGTTTTTATATGTGTAGGGAGAAGCTAATTGTATCTTACATCTAAATGACAATGCTATTGATAGACTTTTTTTTAACAAGAGACTTACAAAATAAAACCACTTTTGACTTTTTTGTCCTAAGAGATTTGTGTTCCAAGATAGATTCACAAGGTGTTTGCAGTCCATTTTTTCCATTATCTGCCACCTTCAAAAAGAAAAAAAGTCCCAACTTGACTGCTGTGAGAATTATGTAGTGAATCAAAAGAATGTAGAATCATAGAATCATTTAGTTGGAAAAGACCCTTTAGATCAAGTCCAACTGCTCAAACTGCTGCTTGACTCTTACTTCCTATAAATCACGTGGATGCATGTAAAACTAAGTCTGCAATTTGTATTTTCAGAACACTTCTTGCAGGTTTAGGAACAATGCATTGTAGAAGTATAAAATGAGGAGCATGTTGCCATGTTGTTCTGACGCACAAGTCCTTACCAACCTGTGAAGTTTGAGGTACTCGGTTACGCACAAAGTGTGACTCATGTAGTATCAGAACACCAGTTTTATTGTTGAGTTCCTACATTGACTTCTGAATACCTGTGTCTGCTTGATTTATACCAATATGAAGCCAGAATCAAATCTCATGTATAAAGCCTAAGTACCAATCAGACTACTAAGTGCTGAGATCTTGTCGAGTGGTTACAGTATAAAGTATATGAAAGCTGTCTTTTGTGCTGTGAGTATGTTGCTGCAGAGAGGTTGGCACAGAGTCTGCAAGTATGTTAAAGTTAAGGCTCTACCAGGAAAATTCATGTTAATTTAATGTCAACATTTGTACCTAGTTTCTGCAATCAGACTATAAATTGTTAGCCAGTGAGGAGGTAACAAAAATACCTGATTACATTACTCCTTTGCTGACTTGGGACTTATTCCAAACTATTCCTGAAGGCAAGGTCACAAGTCTTTGTTGCATCTCAGGAGATAGCTAGTACCTTTGCAGGATCAAAGTTGCTAGCTGTACTTGTAATTTAAATTATAACATGAAAACTTGTAATTTTTGTAAGCTAACAAAATAAATTATTTTTCCAAGCAATGCATAGCATCTCTATTCATTTATGAAACACTGCCAAACTTTTGTAAAGATCTGTTTTGTGTAATTGATCTTTTTTGGTTTTGTGAAATACAGATGTGTGATGTGGATTTGTGTTGTCCAGTTTTCTTTTTAACTTGCCTCTAGGAGCAATAGTATGATCTTGGATTTTTTCTTTTGTTTTCTTTCTTTCTTCTACTGTAATATTTGTTTAAAAACTAAGATGTTAGTTTTATTACGAGAATCAATAGTTTTCTTCAGAAGTGCATGTTTAAAAGTCCACTTATTTAGGTTAAAGATTTGTTTACCATTAAGGACCAAAAAATCTGGCAGTATATTATAGTGTTACAATAGCAGTGGGTCTTTATATTGGCCATGAATGACAGAGTGTTGCCAGAGGTGTCCTTAATTAGGGCAAGCTGTTGTGCCTATAGGCTCTTACAGCGCGTGAACAAGATTCATCTGGCTGAATGTGGGTTTGGACAGAACACATGCCTGCATATAAATGAACCTGCCTTTTTAGTCAATAGGATCTGTGGCATCCTTCATCTCACCCCGAAGTAAACAGCCAGGGTTCCATCAAATTGCGATAGTAATTTCTTTCACATGTCCTCAGTCCTCTCTTTCAGCTGTGTCGCACAACACTTTTCCCCCCTTCTTAAATCTGCTGTTCCAGAGGCTCTACCACCATTGCTGATGGTCTGAAGCTTGGCCAGCAGTGTGTCTGTCATGGAGCCAGCTGGTGTTAGCCCCACTGGACCTGGGGAAAGCTTCTCTCAGCTTCTCACAGAAGCCACACCAGTAGCCCCTGCTACAAAAAACATGCCATGCGAACCTAGTATAAGTCAGTATGTTGATTCAAGTTTTCACCTGGAAAACTAAGGTCAGTAAGGGTGAAAATACAGCTGATACTGAACAGTGTCCTGTAGCTCTGTCAAGAGAAACTGCAATGCACAAGCAGTACATGAATAGGAGTAGTCACTGATGCCCCAGAAATGGCCTCAGGACAGGTTTTCCTGTGAATGTTTTATATTTGATTGGAGCAGATATTTTACAGAAATATATTTTGAAAGCATTCTTGCATTCATGGCCTTTAGCATAGAGTTGTGGCCTAGTGCACTGTCATGTAGTAATGAAACAGGTCTTCAGTGCTTCTGAAGGAGGTACCAGCATACAGCTTCTGATGGAGACTTTATTTGAGATGCATCCCGACAACAGAGCTGTTGTGATGGCAGGCAAATAGACAGGCTCCTTTACCAGGGAAAACAAGTAGTTTATGCCAGTCTCCTTTTGGATACCTTAAGAATGTGATCCTTAGGTAGAATTTAAAAAGCAGCACATACTACTGTCTGGAAAAGGCTGCCTGAAAACTACTGCTAGAAGCATCAATGATTCTATGGGAGACGGGATGACTACGAGGACAATCAATCAACATCTGATGTGCTTGGCTGCATACCCCACTACAGCTCCAACAACATTTCTCAGTGGGTAAGGAAAGTAGGTTGATATAAAGAATGGGCAAATTGTTTTCATAGGAAGTTTAGTTGTAGTCTCAGGAAAATGCATTTGTAGTTTCCTCAGATAGAAGCCCCAGTTGGATCTAGGTCTGTAGTGCGGACCTCACCTTATGCTTGTTTTATAAGCTAGGAATCCATTGACCTATAAAGTGGTAGTTCTTCCTGGCCTTACCCTGTGTACCTCCTGGTGCTCAAATTCAGAAAGGAACTAAACCAAGAGTATAAGGTTGGGTCTACAAAAGATTCCTGAAATCTGTGGAATAAGAGCAATAGATAATGTTGAAAATTACAGTTTAGATTTTATCTCAGGAGCTGAGAATTCTGAAACAGTCTATCTACAGCAATGTGCAAACCACAGCCAGTTTTGTCAGTTCTATATAGTAATTTTCAATAGTCAGTATTGTGATAACTTCCAACCAGGCAATCATATATCTAACACTGAATCTAGCATAGACCTGCAGCCAAAACCAGTGATAGAGTGCTGCTTATGCTTTCCTTACAGTTCCTTGGAACAAACTGTGCTATGACTTTGCTAAAAGATGGTTCCAAAAATTCTCCCCACATATATCCTGCCTAGGAAAGTAGTGTTACTTCTCTTAGTTTATTGTAAACTCCATTTTGTGGTAAAAATAGAATAAACTCAACCTTTGAGACATTCACCTAATACATGCATAACAAAATTTAACAGCATAAACCAAGTTAGAAGAACATGTTTTTAGATTTTATAGCCAAGTTTTTGGTAATTTTTTCAGTGTTCCTGAGAGTTGCTCTCTTGGCATCCCTTCTGTTGATCTTACCCTTACCCTCAGGGTACATACAATTTCCATTTCCCAAATCCTTTTGTCTTGTAATCCCCATGCAACAGGTCACATTTGCTTTGTTTGTTTGAGACTGATGGGGTCAGAAACCTTTGGAAAAAGGCAGGAAGATGACTTCTCCCTAAGGAGGAACTGAATGTGCTTAGGCAGAGAAGTTTTCAGTATGAGGGATGGGGTGCTTGGAGAGGGAGAGCTCAGCTTTAGGTGAAAATAGGACATTGCAGAGAGAAGGAGAGAACAGATATACAGCTATGCCTGAGAGGTGATGGAAGTAATAATTCCTGGTGACCTGGGGGGCACTGTGCATTGTTTGCTGCATCTCAGAAAACTGTCATGTTGTTGATCTGAGACAAAGCCTAAAAGAAAAGACTCATTTTTAAGCAGGAAGAAATTTGTTTTGAGATGCTCTAAATCTTCATCTGTTTAACATTTGTTATGACCTGTTCCTGAGGCAGGGAAACTAATGTCTTGTTAATAGATCCCTTGGTGCACATTAGAGCAAAACAACACAGGATGACCAGTGTATGTATATATATGGCAGGTTTATTTTGGAACAATTTGGTTGCAGTGGAAAGGAGATATGTAGCCATTTTGGTTAGTATCTATAGTCATAAACAATATAAAAGTATAAATATATCACTTAAGAAAAAATATAAGGAAAGAGAAAGAAAGGATAAGAGAAGGTAGTGGAGAGGAAAGATATCACCACCTGTGGATCCACCAGTGAGAATTGATTGTTGCAATTTAGATGGCAATTGGTTGAAGTGATGGTCACGGTCTTGATCTGTCAGGGGCAGGGGGAGCCTATGAAGTCTACGAAACAAAAAAGTCTATGAAACAAAAAGTTCAGTGGGTTCAAATGTTCTATCTGTTCAGGTTCAAGTGGGAATGTCCAGGTACCTCTCTTGGTGGGGGATTTTTTACACTGTCTGATGAAACACTGAATCATGTGCAGTCCTCTGGTGGAAGGCCCCAGAAATGAGTGGGGGTGCTTCAGGCGTCTTTGATGGTTTGTGACCCCTTCTAAAACATGACCATGATTTCTCAGGCCTGTGTANACCTCAGAAGATCTGCTTCTCGTTAGTCTTTTCCATTATCTGGCTCAAAACCCAGCTTCTTCCTAAACAAAGGTGGGATTGTTGTCATCTTCCGGTGGTGGGTGTGCACTCCCTCTGCACCTGGGCTGTTCTTATGCAGATCAGAGGTTTGTTTTACCACCACATATCCAAAAACTCTTCTCTTCCCCTTTGGTTGGGGGATGCAACCTGACCTCAGCAAAGCACTTGCTCCTTCTTGAAATGGCCATTTGAGTCATTAACCTAGAACATTTCAGTGTCTCACAACATTTTAAGATTTCCCTCTTTTTTTTTTTTTTTAAAGAAAGGATAATTATTTTAACCTGTGTTCTGACAGAGCCTGCTAAAAATCTTTGTAGTCTTGGAGGGGGAATTTGCTCTAGGTTGATTGTTTACAGTGATCCACCTTCCATCCCTGGTTGACTCAAGGCCCCTTCATGCTGTGTCTTCAAGCTTTTTCTTTTCAAGAATTCTCTCTCTTTTTCAGAGCAGATCAAATCCTGGAGCTGTACTACTCATTACCCTTTACCTCAGGTCTCCACAGAGCAGCCTCCAGCTCAGCAGGATTATTTACATGCACCTGTCTATTCATTTGCTTGTTCCTGTTCATTCTCTGCCAACTATTCTAGTCTGTCCCCTAATTCTCCTTCTTGCTTCCTGTTTCATGGGATTCCTGAATCTGTGGTGATAGTCTTGTATTTAATAATAGCCTTGAGGTTTCTTTTTGCTTCCATGAATTTGTGCTGATACTTTTTGAACTTGTATGAACTTCTAGCATCTGTAAGATTCTTTAGCAGAGTTCTGTGACTTAACCATGCAGTGTGGATATAGTCAGCTTTCCAAATATGCCTCCTGCAAGTTTCTAACTCAAGTGACCTAATCCTTACTACAGTAAAAGATAATTCTGTCTCCTGAAGACCTTACTTTTATAATAAAAATGTACTCTTCTAAAAATAATGTAGAAAATACAAGATTCAAATTGTTTCTTTCCTGGTCAGTTTCTGCTGTGGCTACCTGATATGTTGCAAGTGTCTCATCAGCAAGGATCCCACCTGCATGGGATTTTTTTTAACAAGTAAGAAAGATTTGTTGGAGTTCTTAGCTACTGGAAAGAAGCTGGAGCTTTCTGTCTTTATTCTGTGGCACTTGGAAGACAACATGTAAAACAGATCATGTGACCTGTGATGGAGGGTCTGTCCCTTAGACACACACTGGTCTCAAAGGAACACCTTTTTTTCTGAGGAACCAGGGCTGTTCTGCTGAACAGATAAGATCAGCTAATCAAGTAAATGAGACTGGCTCATTTGGATGCTCAAAGGGAATGAATGGACAGAAGACACCTGGAGTCTAGCAAAACTGCTTTCTTCAAGGTGGACTTTCTGAATGACATTGAAAAGAATAGATGTTCCCTGTTCCCTCAGTTAGCCTTAACTAATCAGATACACAACTGCAACTGTGTCTTTTTATCTCTCAGTAGAAGATTGCTGTTTCATATTGGGTTGTTGTTTTATAGTGGAATTCAAAGCTCATGTAATCTTTTGTTGGATCTCAACAGACTGCTCTAACGTGGGATCGTTAGGAATCATAGAATCATTAAAGTTGGAAAAGATCTCCAAGATCTTCAAGTCCAACCTCTTTAAAACCTGTTAAGAATGCACCATGTTCCAAGATGTTTTTGCAGCCTCCTAAATAGTTAATATCATATTTACTGTAATTTAAGACAGTTTTTGTTTCTCTGCTACTTTCAAAGCTGGGAACAAGTGTGTATTACTGTATTGTCCAATAGCAAAGGCCCATCTAGCTCAGTACCCTGTCTCCAAAATGGGTAAGGAATAAATTGCTCGACAAGAGTTTAGACAACCATTTGGCCCTGCCTTCACAAACTATTCTCCCAGCTTCTGATAAACTGTGTGGCAGAAACCTCCTAAACCAAAACTTTTATTTTTTTGTTCTGTTTTTCTGGTTAGATATGTATGGGAAAGGAGTTGTTTTTTGCAACTAGGGAAGAGACTTTTTCCCTATCAGATGCATGAAAGGAATGACCCTTTGTGAGATACTATGGAGTGCAGGCAAACCTAATATATCCATATTTTTTTTTCATGTATATACAAAATTTAGTCTGCAGAATAGCAGCCACTGCTGCACACAACGTGGCTCCCATCTTTGCCTATCTGGAAGTGTTTTCATCCTTGTCTGATCCTGAAGGATCCATGTTTTTTCAAACTTAGCATTTCTGGGCAAGTCCATTGTTTTGTAGAATATAGGAGTGATTTTCCCTGACAATTCCTCTGACCACTGGAGTCTTGACCTACTGCTAGCCGTGTCTGTGCTACAGGCAGTAAAGAGGTTATTGCAGGGAGGGGCTGTTCTTCACTAAAGTCAGTGCTGACAGCGGTATCCTCTGTGGTGCCAGAAGGACTGATGTGGGTAACTCAACAGGGGTTGTTCTTCCATTTGTTTCAGTACCAAAACAATGTCACAGCAGGATGCTGGAAGCTATACGGGGGTTGAGATGTAAGAGCCCTCTTTTCAATGCTCCATTACTCAGCTTAGTGTTTACTTGCCTTCTCTATTGTGTATTTGATGAAGTTTTAATTATTATTTATTATATTGTTAATGTTACATGCCAAATACCATGGATGCAAGGAAGATGGTTGATAAATAAAATAATCATCATTATGCATGAGAATAATGGCCCCTTGCTCAGTGAATGGCATCAGTGAGCTGGTACTTCTGCAAAATCTTTTACTAGTCATACTCTTGCTGTACCTTTTCTTCCTACGTGCCAAGCTTCTAATTAAATCTGCCCCCTTGTTTCTTGTGGTAGATAAAGAGTAATATCTACTTGGAATTTTCATCTAAATTTCCAGGTATGTAAAGTGCCTTGGCCAAAGTAAAGCTGCAAACTTGTGGCTAAACCAGAAAGAATCCTGGTCCCAAGTCTCCTTGCTTTATCTGAAAGACTCTGCAGTAATATATTTAAGGTATTTATAGGTAAAGATCTTTATCTGCACTAAAAATGACATTAAAGAATCTAACAAATTACCTTTGTTAGGAGGCTAAGCATTTAAAAAAGAGTGCAGTGGCACTTTTTTTCCTCAGAAAATGCAAGATACCTTTCAACTCTCCAATTTTGATTTTTTTAAAGGCAATTCACAAGAGCCTTGGATTACCTCTGTAGATTTTGCTTTGCTAAGGCTGTGTAAGTGAGCAGTTGAGCCATGCCAAGCACAGAGGAGAATTAGATATCAGTTAGGGGAATTGGGAGTAAATCAACTCAGGAAGACCATGAAAGAAAATGCACAAGTCACAGAAGGAAAAAAACCACATCAAAAGGCAGGAGTCTATGACTGGTTACAGCTGTCAGGAAACATCAGTCCTGCTCCCAGTCTGCTGTTGAAGGAAAGGAAAGAAATCTGAAGAATTTAATTTTAATTATATAAAATAACATGCTAGGGAAGTTGACCATTCCAGGGCCTACTGTGTATCTATTATTTCACCTAATTTGCTTGCTGCCCTGGCTGAGAGCTCCTATACATGCCTGTCATGTGACCTGCAGTTCCCCAAGGCTTTGGGATTATTCGGTTTTGTGCCATAACACTCTGTTATTGCTGATTAATGTTGATTACTCTGTTACCTGAATAACGAATTGGAAGTTGAGTTGATTTAGTACTTCAGGTACTAGCATAAAATTCATGGTTGCAATAACTTTTTCATATCTTTTTCTCAGTAAATGTTGCCTTATTCTCTCTGTTGTCCTTGAAGAAAGGCAGAGAAGAACAATAGGTTAAATTTCAATATAACTAGGTTTCATTAAGCTCTGGAAACTCAGATGCAAGTGAGTGGGACAGAAATTGGGTGTAAGTTATCCCTCCCAAGGAAGTCTCCAGGCAGTGTTAGAACAGGTACATTAGTTGCAAAGACATGCAAAATTACTTTTGAGTTTTGTTCACCTTCCGGCTAGGAAAATGTTCTCTCCTCGCTTAACAACAGCAGCAAAAAAACCCCACAAACAAACAAACAAAAAAATGAAGGGAGCTATCAAGGTCTGCCCAAGTAAGAGCAAATACCTTTCTTATCCTCCCTGTTGCTGCCTGGCATGACAGTAGTGAGTGTCCCGCTGTCCTGGAGGGAGTTCAGAGCATAATCCGCAGTACAGCCTGGGAACAGGAAGGGGACCTGGGGAGGCAGCTTGCCCCTGCTGCTATGCCAAAGTGCCACAGAGCACTACTGTGTTTGCTGTGGCCCCAGCTCAGAGAGGAAGTTTTGTTTCATCTGTTCTGGCAACTTCACAATTTCCCTTCTAAACGCCTGAAACTGAGCCGTGGTTGTGTCACATGAGATGCAAAGGGCAGGAAAAACTGGGTTGGGATCAACATCACAAAAATCACAAGTGAAGCTAAAGTACTACTGAACGTTTAAATTACAAAATCATAAAGGCTGAGAAAAAAGCAGTGCTTTGCATATATGGAGCAGATAAAAGTCAGAAATCAGGAAAGAAAAGTTACTCTAAGAGCACCAAAGCTGTGCCATTGGGATAGATTACCAAGAAACCCATCTGCATCTTCTTGGGCTAAATCTGCTCTACGATGATGGATCCAAAGACAAGAAGGTACCAAGCTACTGCCTCTGGAAAACAAACACCCTTTTCTAACCCTTTCCATCCTTGCCTCTCTCTGTTGATAAAAGGAAAAGGCAACAGAGTGTAAAATTCATTGTGGTACAAACCAATAAACTGGCTACATATATGTATAGATAGATAGATACATATATATATATTTATTAATGGGTCAGACTCTATTTTGGTTTTCAAGGATATCGATTTTAGAGCCTTGGGTCACTGACAGTGCAATATTAACATGTTCTAAATCCTAGGTTTGTCATACAGATTTAGTACATCTAGTGAATGGAAATCACACTAACTAAACAAACCCAAATAATCCCAGGAGTTTATGTAGGAGGATGTCTCATCTTCAGATATTTTGAACTTTGACTTTTATGCTAGTCTCCAAAGGTCTGCAGTTCAAAGGCAAAAAAACATGGAGCATATGTGCTTGAATAACACTGTGTACTGTTTATTCTGTTAGTCACGGTGATCCAGGCACTTGTATCATTCTTTGTATCAGACTTCGACACTTGGATATCTATTGTTGGATTGGCTGATAGTTACAAAAGGCTATTGCTTCAGTCATTGCTTGAAACACTGGAATGAAGCCTGGGCCTCTTGGACATTTTAAGTAGCTGGTTTATTTGTCTTTCCAAAGCAATTTATCTAAATAGGCCAACACAATCAAATTACATGGGATTCTAAATACATTCCACTGCCCAGTCTGACATCTTAATTAGAACTTTTAAAAAATAATGATTACTGTTTGGCTCCCAAAATTTCACTAACCTTTCTTAAGAATTGGCCAGTGAGTATCACTCACAGCCACATAAAGCTATTTGTTTTTTAAAGTTGATCAGACTTTCCATTGGCACATTATCCTGGGGGAAAAAAAAAAAAAAAAAGAAGCTGCAAGGAGAAATACAACTTCTGCTGGTTCAAAAACAGAAAAGCAGACAATGACTGATAGGTCCAGTTGAAATCTTTATCTTACATAAAAGCTTTTTTTCCACCTTTGTCTAAAATACTACCTTATAAAAACATTTATTTTCTCGTGTAGTGTAACATAGTTGTGTTACACAATATTGTGAGTAATTTAAAATACCACAATGATTGCATTGGCTTTTCTGTGCTGCTTCCAAATTTTTTTGCTGCAGGGACTGTGTAAGCAGAGCTGTTGATGTTAAGTGTGACTTTGTCTTTTTCTGTATTCATTTATAAATTGCCTCATGTGCCTCAAAGTGGGCTTTCATCTGTGAATGGAGGATAAATATCTAGTCAGATAGAGAAGACTTTGGGGTACATGAAAGACAAACAGCATCAGAGCTCAGAGATGAGGATTTAATAGGGTGCTATCTAGCACTACTGCCTCCCTTAGTTGTCTATGAATTGTTAAAGTGAAATAAGTCTTAGACAGTTTACAAACCTCTCAAATGCACAGACAACTCATTTATGCTGATCTTTTAAAACAAAAACGAACAAACCAGAATATCAGTTGTCAGAATTGCAAATGGTTCTTTTAGTATTTTGCTCCAGATGTGTTTCTTTCAGTCTAGATACGGAGCTTAAAGGTTGACAGTTTCTCTTAAGATTGTTATACCTGACTACAACTTATATCAAAACTCCACTACCCAAAGTAGAGTGAGAACAATTTTCTAGAAATTAAAATTTGCTAAATATTAATTCAATTATCAGCTTTGATTCATAAGAACAAGGCTCCATTCAGTGGAAAATAAATTAGAAGTTTCACTCCAGCATGCCAAATGCACAGCAGTCCCTGAGACACCAGCAGCAAGAACTGGGCCTTGAGACAGCTTCAAACCATATCCATGACTACTTTTACTCTAGGTGACCAAAATGAAAGTCTGACATCAAATCCTATAAAAAGCAGACAGGTGAGATATGGGAGTTTCAGAACCAACTGCTTTGATCTACAGATCCTCTTGTATTGTTTGCTAATGCAGTCATAACCTTTGTGACTTTGGGAAGTTCAGCTGCTTCTTCATTTACAGTAGTTGGCAATATTTACTGTTTCCTTGAATATCACTTTCACCTTCACTGATACGTGGTACTGTTCGATTGCAAACTACCTGAATGAAAATAGCTGGATAAACACATCATGCAGTGAGTGAGCAACTGGCTCGTGGGTCAAGCAGAGAGGGTAATAGTCAATGGGGTAATGTCAGACTGGTGCCCTGTCACCAGTGGGGTTCTGCAGGGCTCCATCTTAGGCCCTGAGCTCTTCAACATCTTCATAAATAACTTGGATGCAGGACTTAAAGGGATACTAAGCAACTTCGCAGACGATACAAAATTCCTACAACCTGTCAACTCCCTCAAAGGCAGAGAGGCCCTTAAGAGAGACCTCAACAAATTAGAGGACTGGGCAATCACCAACCATATGAAGTTCAACGAGGGAAAGTGCCGGATTCTGCACCTGCAATTGGACAACCCCAGATATGTGTACAGACTGGGGAATAAGATGCTAGAAAGCAGTGCCGTGGAAAGGGGCCTGGGAGTCCTGGTCAGTGGCAAGTTGAATATGAGTCAGCAGTGCCCTGGCAGCCAGGAGGGACAACTGTGTCCAGGGGAGCATCAGGTAAAGCATCACCAGACGGGCAAGGGAGGGGATCGTCCTACTCTGCTCTGCAATGGTGTGGCCTCACCTTGAATATTCTGGCAGTTTTGGGCATCACAATATAAGAAATATATTAAGCTACTGGAGAGTGTCCAAAGAAGGGTAACAAAGATGGTGAAGGACCTTGAGGGGAAGCCATATGAGGAGTGGCTGAGGTCACTTGGTCTGTTCAGCTGGAGGAGACAGAGAAGAGACCTTATTGCACTCTACAACTTCCTTTGAGGGGAAGAGGAGGGGCAGACACAGATCTCTTTGGTGAACTGGGAGAGGACCTGATAGAATGGCCTGAAATTGTGTCAGGTGCAGTTTAGGCTGGATTTTAGGAAAAGGTTCTTCACCCAGAGGGTGGTTGGACACTGGAACAGGCTCCCCAGGGTAGTGGTCACAGCACCAAGCCTGCCAGAGTTTAAGAAACATTGAACAATGTTCTTGGGCACATGATGTGACTTCTGGGGATGTCCTGTGCAAGGCCAAGAGTTGGACTCGATGATCCTTGTGCATCCCTTCCAACCCAGAATATTCTGTGATTCTTTATTCTGTGAAAATAATGAGCATCAGAAGTCTGATGCTGTGTGTATAGAGACCATAACACAAATCAGTTACTGTAGTCCTTATCTCCTTGTTGTAATTCTGTGGTCATATTTCTTTTATTGCACTGAAGACTCATATTGTGTTTCCGTTATCACAGGTGGAGTTATATTCAGTATTTTCCATTAAATTTTCAGATTATTTTACAGCCTTGCTGGTTTGGGCTGGAACAGGTTCTTATCCTGCTGTATTCAACACAGTCAGACTTACCTGTTTTTCTGTGTCTGTATGGAGAGAGTTGAGGGATGGGGTCAGACCCAAGGGAACCTGCCATCCTGAAGCCATTGCTATTAAAGCATGAGCAAAAATTGGCAATTGGAAGGATGGATGGATGGATGGATGGATGCACGGATGGAAGTCCAACAAACACAATACAGCTATCAAACAGTGAGGAATGTGTATAGGAACCTTCATGAAACAGAACGGAAAGAATTAGGAGAGTCAGAGACTTGTGAGCTGCAGAAATGTTGTAGAGATGGCTGCAAAACACTGGTTGAGGAGACAATGAAATAAGAATTCATTAAATGCAGAATGAGAAAATGGTGCTAAATGATTCAAGACAGAGAATGCGTGAGGACAGAAATTCAGCTTGATCACCTAAGAATGTCTGCTCTGCATACGTGCATCAGCTTGTATTTGTGCAGCAGATTTAGTAGCTGTGCTGCTTGCTAAGGAGATTGTAGCCAGTTGGCAGTTCCAGGAGATAAATTTAGAGATGAAAAAAATGATATCAAAGTGAGAAGTCCTTGCTTATGCCAAGAAAAGTATGTAAGACAACAAATAGCTTTTTAGCTTCATATTATCAGTGATAGAAGAAGGGAGTAAGAGTAACAGAGCTGAAAAAAATACCAGGGAAAATTGAAGTTGAATAAGATGCAGAGAAAAGATAAGGGAGAGGTTTAAGAGCGAATATAATATATGATCCAATTCCATGTTATCTCAGTCAAAAAACAAACAGAGCATGCTGAAATCACTGGGACGACTTAAGGAAGAAATATTGATTTTATTGGGAAGAGGAAAAATAAAAATTAGATTCTTATTTATCTTCCTAAAAGAGTGAAAGGACAAATACGCTGAGATATAATGAAACACTGCAAACATGATTTTGTTTACTGGCAAACAGGTAAGTGATAATGCAATATTATGACTAATAGGTCAAAACAGTTGCAAGCTGTTTATGGAAAGCTTTGTGAGAAACAACAACCAGAGTTGTCCTGGAAATGAAAACTTAACTGTTATGTACACTAAAATACCTTCCTACATGCTTGTGAAACAAGCCAACCTTCTTCAGATATACTCTAAATAAAAGAAAAAGACAATGCTTTGCTAGCCTGCATGAGATGATTTTCAATATATCCACGATATATATAATCTGTACTTCTACAGCAGGACTGCCTCCATAGCAGGGTAACTCAAAGCTTCTCTTAGTTTCCTTTATGAGTAGAGTAGCCTTGTCCACAGCTATTGAGTTGCTGGTAAAAGAATAGTAACTTTTATTAATTAAATTTTTCATTTTCAATGGCACATGTTAAAGAAGAAATGGGACTGTGTCAAAACCTTACTCACAATAGAAGTATACCGATTTCCAGCAGAGAATATGAAAGAGAAGAAAACTGTATTCTTCCAAGCATTAAAGATTATTATTTTTAAAACATTTTCTCTGAGAATTCCAAATACCTTTGGAATTTTGTCAGCTTAATCTAACCAAGTAATGGATACTTGCACAGATACTGAACAAACACCATGCTGGAGATAACTGTACATTTCTTTACAACAGTAAACACAAATAGTTACCAAGCTGAGCAAATGTTTGTTTTCCAGTTGAATGAACAAAACCTGATGTGCTTAATCCAAACTGATTAGGCTGTGCTTGAGCTTGTACTTTCATGTAACTTCTTTATTAAGGTGTTTCTGTTGGCAAATATTTTAAATACCCACTAGTTTGTTTCTCAGATGCTGGATGATAACTGACCTCTGAAAAGAAGGGAGAGAAGTCTAAGAAATCTAAGTAGGAAGCAGAATTTCCACTCTTCAACACAATTAGTTAGAAATGAGACATCACCTAACTTAACCCCCTGCAATCAAAAGGCAGGCAAGACAGCAAGGCATCAAAGCTCAGTTTCTGGATGTCATATATAGACCATGGCTGAAATCTTATCCTAGTAAAGTACATTCCAAAATTAGGATCAGTTTCAGGAAGGACAATCAACTAGGATTCTCTTTATCTTGACTATGTCCCCTTTTCTTATGCCTTTGAGGAGCCTTTCAATTTCCAGTCTTTTGATTCTTGTACGTCAGTAATAATGGAACCCTGACAGTTCTCACGAGCAGGGTCTAGTGCACAGGGTTCCATCTTTGATCATAAGGGCTGGATTTTGGAACTCCCACCATAATAACATGAAATTAAATATTTCATGCTGCAACCAAGAAGCTATTGTGAAATTACAAGACTTTCTGCTCTTGAAATTTTGGCTAGCTTAAAAACGTCAGAATTCTTGACCATGAAATCTTCTTCAGTTTAGACATATTCTTGCAAATCACTCTATAATATTAATATACATATTGGATTTATGTTTTTATAATTAAAGCCCTGTAAAAGAATTCACAGCTCCAAGTAACTAATATCTATAGTGGAGTGGATAATTCATTAGGCTGACTCAGTTTGCAGAATTGGCATAGTTGACTCTAGAAGCCTTCACATAGAAATAACAAAACTTTGTTATTTATAGCTTGTGATATTCTGATTATTGTTATCAGTTCTGCTTTACATTTGTACTATAGTATAAATAAATAGCAGGGGTTTTTTTGCATGATGGAGTAGTTTTGAGAAGGACCTTGAAAGTGGTTGAAAAAATGGCTACATATGGTTTAAATCATAAGCAGCCATCTGAAGGGAGAAGTAATAAGCAAATCAGCCAGCCAGCTAAACAACAGAATACAATTCCTGCTAAGTCTTTGGCATGGAAGTGCCCTCCTAGTGCCCCAAAGCATCTGGGAAACGAGTATGACATTCAAAGCCTGACGGATGGTGACAGCATCCTGCATGTACTCAGACCATGCCAACTGAGGACACCTGGTCTTTAATGGTCAGAATTGCACTTGAATGCAAACAACTTTTCAATCATCTTAAAACTGAGACCATCTAGATCAATGCAATGTCTGGTAAATCTAGTTTTGCTGGTTTTGATGAGAAACAGAACAACGGGTTTGATATTGGAACAGAACACTGGAGGCTTCAGAGTGAAAATTGAAAGTCTCTGTGAAGCTGAATTGTTTCCTGATCTGTGCTCTTCCTTAAATCATCTCAGGTTAGAAACCATGTGTTAGTGAGATATTAACTTTTTCCCAGACAGATTTTTAATGAAGTTTTCTGCCAGTCCTATTCCTTGTGGAGAGCTCCCTTGGGGCAGGAAACAAATTCAAGTGGTGTTTTAAGAAGTTTGGTTCTCCCCAGAACACAGTCAAATAGGATAAACAATACATGTCTGCACTACATGTCAAATAGCCTTTCAGATGGCTGGCACTTCCACAAGGTGGGTAGTCTAAGGGGCTTGTATCATCCCAGGGCTTGATCTGTGACAGGCAGGATACCCAAAACTCTTAATTCAGCTTAGGTCCACCCTTCGCTAGAAGTTGGAAGAAAAATTAAGTTAATAGGTTTCTAAAATATGGTTGACGAAGTGAGTTTTTATTTTGTATGAATGTTTTCCGAACTATGCAGAGGACTCATGTGGCTCTCCACCTACTTCTACAAATGAAATACATTGCATCTACAAATGCTTGCTACGAGCAGAAAGGATTAGAATGATGCCTTAAGCCATAATAGTTTTTTTAGTTTTCTAATTTCTGTAAGCTTTATAAGTTTTATAAGTAGTAGAAGTAGATTTTAAAAGCAGCAGCCCTTGTTCCCTTACCCCGTAGTACATTCCTAACCCTTTTACCCCATTCTATGCTCCCCATATCAAATCTACCCCTGAATTCAGTAGAAATGTTTAGTGTCTTGTCAAGGCAAGGCCTAGGCTGTTTGGGAACAGCCATATCAGGGCCTGAACAACAGAACGGAGTCAAAAACTAGGTAACTATGTACCCTTTGTGCTCTGAAGATGGTGATGGTGATGAAGAGGTGGTCCCGAAACGCCCCCAGACTCAATTCTTGGGGGTGGGTCAGGAGGTGGACCAGAGCAAAGGCTTCGGGGCGGACACACTTAGGATTGGATCGATAGTATTATAAAAGATGTGATACAACTGTATTCAAGCGCGCGCGTCTTGTAATAACTTTTGCCTTGGCACAGTAAACCCTTTCCTTATCTCACCCTAATTAACTGCTCCTGAGTTATTTCTTAAGTCCAGGTGCAGGCAGGCATCAGAAAGCTGAAGAATTGGGGTGGATGGGGTTATGACTACTGGCTAGAGGATGGACAGACTGAAATGATTTTCAGTACTGGAAGCATAGCAAGGGAATATGCCCATCTGATCTTCTCTCTTTTGTAAGTAGCAGGAGCTGTGAAGTCCTACCTCTCTGAAGGGTACATTTGATATGCTCTACTGTCATTCCACGTGTCATCTGAGGGGGAAGAATCCTGGGACTTCTGAATGTATCTGTCCCTTAGCGTGTGATTCAGGAATAGAAGTTTTGCATTTATTGCCATGGAATATATTAGATGTTCTGTTTGTCTTTGTGAGCCAAGATTTGGCAAAGAGGACAGAATCTAATCCCAAACTTAATGTCTATAAATGATAAAATACAGGCCTAAAGTATGGCAAGTGGGAAACTGTCGCAAGGAATTTCTTCTAATAGAGGCTGGAGAATGGTCTGGATGGGCCAGGGAAAGCAGCAACAGCACCAAGATGTGGCCAGATATGTCAAACAAAGCTCACCTACTCCATACTGATGATTCAGGGCTTGGTCCAGAGTAAATCCTCAATGGAGAAATCCCATTGTTTGTATCTTTGTGTACCTAGAATTTCAATAAACAATCAGTCTCTCACCAAACTGTCTGTAATGCCAGTGATTTGAAAAATTGTTCATATCCTCCTTCCTCCACCATCCCAATTGTAATTTTCCAAGCTCAAGAGTCAAGAAGACCCTACTTGTATTGATGCTTTGTGGATCACTGCTGTTGTCCTTCTCTGAAAACATTGCTAGTATATCTTTTAGTGATAGGGAAACCACAACCACATCATCAATTCATTTAATAGTGTAAAGACACTTTCTGTTTTGTTCTTTATTTTTTTCTAATGATTTCTAATAAATTTCAACTGCTCTTTAGCCACTACTGAATTTTAAGAAGACATTCTCTCAGAAGTATTGGCAGATTACAAGACCTTTTCTAGATGTCAATAGCTAGTTCAGGTCATATTATTTTAAAACTGAAGTTGTAATCAATCTTTTTTTCCACATGTAGCACTTTACGTTTACATAGATGACATATCATTTTCTGTTTCTCCAAGACATGAAATTTTTGAAGTTCTTATGCAAGTACTTGACTTATATTAATCAACTTTGTAAGTTAATTGTTTTATTTTTCTGGGCAATTTATTAATATATTGACCAGCACAGCTCTCCATGTATCTTGACAGGTGGTCTTCATTTGTAATGAAAACTTTGAATTTATTCATGCCTCTACTTCCTACTGTACAAACCTGTTATTTCTCAAAAAAGAATCTTCTTGTGTGATGACTACTTATGTTCCTTAGGAGTCTTTGGTGTAGAACATTACTGAAAGTCTTTTGTAAATCCAAATAGACTCCAGTCAGATCTCTTCCACACACATGCTTACTGATTTCCTCAAAGAACTCCAGCATGGTTGTAAGCCATGGCTTTCTTCAGCAGTCATCCTGATGTTTCCCCAGGATATCAGATTTATCTGTGTGTTTATCAGTTCTATTCTCCATTACAGACCTGATCAACTTGTCTTTTACTCACCTCCAGTTTGCCACTTCTCCAGGGGAATATTGGAATTGGTATAAAAGATGTCATCTTCCCATTTTTAGGTACTAAGTTCATATTAAGCAAGAGGCTGTGCTACAGTATACAGCTATTTTGCTCCAAGTGTTTTTAGTTTTTTAAAAGCTGTTTCCCAAGTTAATGTCTTCAGCATGGTGGTTTTAATGGTATTTTTGAACTTTTAACTCATATGACTTAGTGATTTTTCCTCATTTGGTTGGGTTTTTTGTTAACATTTTATTTTTCTGAATTTACTAATTATGTGTATCAGCTTCCTCATAACACTTCCTAATAGTCAGTATGGATTCACCATGTGCCTCTCGAGACACCTTTAGATTGACAACATAATGCTTGAAAGGTTTTAACTCTCTTAGATGCTCCTTTTGACTGTTTCTAAAAGAAACATTCTTGGTCTTTTCTGCTTCTCATTTTTGAAAGTGAATGCAACTGTGTAAATTTTTTTATTTGTTTTTGAGGGTTTTTTCTGTTTCATGGATACTGAATCTAAGCACTTTAAGGGTGATGCTACAATTCTTTAATTGTAAAGACTTTAAATGTGGTTCTGAGCACTACTCAGCAACAACGCAAGGGCAGCTTCTATTTTGGGATCCCTAAACACCTACCCCATTAACCATTTGTCGATTTTATGTCAAAACATAGGACCAGTCTCAGAAGCCAGTGTGATTCAATTCTATATACATGGAGAATGTCGAAATCTATATTTGGCCCTTGCAAACATGATCAGTTCTTAGTGTGGAGGCAGCGGCTGATGCTTCCTTCAAAGAGCTGAACTATCATTTGCAGTTCATAAGAATGATGCAACTTCACATTTATAGAACACAAAGAGCTTTACTTCGTCCTATAGGTACAGAAAAGAAAGACTTCAAATATTTCACTAACCTTGAACAAGTGAACACTTTGGTGAACATTTTTATTTTCTATTCCCTGCCCACCTTTGGAAGCTTGAGTTCTCTACCAGCTTTGCCATCAAAATCATTGCTATGGATTGCTGTTGAAATCAGGCCACCTTCTGAACATTATGAAGTCAACACTGAATATGAAAAGGTATGAGTTAAGAAGTAAGGCTTCCTTTTTCATGATTATAATTTCTTATTGGTTATAATATGAAAATAAGGTACATTTCCCTTCTAGTATGTGTACCTTTTTTCTTAATTGCATTTTCTTTCTTTACCAGATAGTTTATGGAACTGTTACAGCTTCTAACTAGCTCTGATTAAAGCCACATTTCCTCTGTACCCATGGACTTTTCAGCACAAATTTGGGAACTAGATCTGCGATCATGACTCATGGCCATGCCTGAGCAAGTTATGCTCAAAGACACCAGGTTCACATCAATAGAGCTACTAACAAATTTGATATTTGGCTGACTATACCACAAGCAAGTCTGAGGCTGAACAGGACAATGAAATAGAATGAAAAGTCATGGCTGACACCTCTCAATTAAGATGAAGAGGTATTGGTAGGATACAAAGATATTTGTTGTTTTATATCCCATGCAGAACATGTCCTAAGTACTTTAGGTAGAACTACAACAGTATAATCTACTTTAGGATAAGAAAGTAATTACTTCAGTAACTTTTTAACAGCAAAGGTGAACAATCAGATTTAAGGAGACTAATATCAGTATGGCAGAATCTGAATACATTTGTTTGCATTCTAGAGAAGAATATTACAGCTTTTGGTCTCCAGCTATATTATTTCTGATCAATAAGCATCTGGAGACCAGTCTTTCCTCTTCATTTTCTTTGTGTGGAGAAGCTTTAAATGAAATTACAGCCTGGCTTCTGTCCCTCGTAGGCCAACCTCCATTACCTTATATGCTACCTAAGCTCAAGGCTGAAATAATAGTTGAAATGAAACTCTGAAGCTGAAAATAACTTTTCCTGGGTAGCTGGTAGAACACATCCTGCTTATAAGCATTGTGCTTAATTTGCATTGTTTCATGCCCTGTAATGGAAAGGAGTCCATAAGGTTCTGGAATCTGGACCACAGTGTCTGCTTCCATTGTTGTAGAATTGAGTCCTGCTGAGACAAATGCAGTTGTCATCTTTGCTTTAGTATTAACCAGTGCTCCATAACGACATTTTAGAGCTACAGGCACAGTTTTGAGCTGTGACTGCAAATTGGTACTTGGCTGGTAAAAGTCACTAGGGAGGTGTTAGAGCCATTGTCTGAAGTTTATTTTTGAATGCCTTTCCATCGAAAAGGCAAGGTGCCAGTTTCCTTTTGGGTTCTTTTTTTCTGGGTTTCCTTTGGTTTCCCTAATGGATAAATGTCTTCTGATGCTGACAAAAGTCTTCAGCATGTCTCTGTTTTGAAGTTTTCTGTCTCATTTAAGACATAGTGTAGTGTCTCCAGTGACCCACGAGTTTCACATATGCAATTATATATTCTGTGGGGAGCAATCTGATTATGCTCACTGATTAATTCCTGTTGACGGAAGAAGAACCTATGCTCAGTGTCCCAGATTCAGCACATGCCTTTAATATCACATATCTTAAGGTGCTATTGATGTTTATCCAGACCTTGACATGACTGATCACACTCCATTCTTGAATATCACTATTCATTTCTTCCTGAATATTCACAGGGAGCAATAGTGCACAGCTGCCGCTGTGGGAGTAATGGACTGTTTAAATATGAAGTTCACAAAAATATTTTGTCTGGCTGCTTCTCTGTCTTCTCATCTTCTGTACAGTACGTGCCTTCCTAGGCTGAAACCTTTGTAGTGCAATACTGCACTAGCAGAGATCTGTGTAACGTTGTGGATACAGTCAGTCCTGGTACTGGCAAAGACCTCAAAAGGGTATTACAGTCCACATGCTAAATATTCATATAACAGTATGTTAATAGCTAGGAATTATTTCCCATGATATTTAGCCAAAAGAACAAAGAGTTTAGTGTGTTTTTTTCAACATTAGGACAAAAACGTATAGATAATATGTTAGTATCTGGAACCTTTACATCTTCTAACTACGAAGCACCTTTTCTTACTAATCCCATCAGATTAGTTGTTAAAGTGATCTTAACTTCCTTGCTTCACCTTTGCTTTCACTTTCACCTTGCAAATATTGTTAGCTTCGATGTGAATCTGTCAGTACAAATGTTCTGTGTGCTAGCAGTGCCCAGTCCAAAAACACATTAATGACATTTATAATGTCATTCAAGAATTTCAAATTGTCTTCTGCTAAAGGTTGCTTTACTATTCAATCCATCCTTCATCTCCTTTCCCCACTGACAAGGAGTTAAAGACATCAATCAATTACAGAAATGCTAGTGTAAGAATATATGAACAGCCATTCCTTGTCTGATCAGTGACCCATGTAACTTACCAGCCTGTCTGTGACACTGTCCAGGAGAAAAGACTTAAAGAAGAATGTATCGAGTGAACTCCGTGTTTAGTTTCCCTTAAACAGTGTTTAGAAACTGAGAGCACTTTCAGCCATGATAATACTTTCCATTATTCTAATTCCTGAACTATTTTTATTTATTTATCTATCTAGTGCTCAATTCATGTAGAAATTAATTGATTTTATATATTAAATATATATAGTATATTTTAATATTTATATATTAAGTATATAAATATTATATATTTGAATATATAGTATTATTTTTATAGTTTGTATATAATAAAAATATATTTTAATAATTTGTTGAATGAAAAGTTCTTTCTTGTTTTTTTTACCTTAAACCTGCTGCCAGATCACCCATTTTACTTCCGCAGCCTGGAAAGCTATAAAGAGTAGCAGAATAGGATCTGAAGGATCCTACCCAGATCCCATTAGTGGAAGGACAGAAGGTCAAGGTATCAAGAATGACCATGACTTCACGTATTGCAACACCACTTGGAAGTGTCAAGGCTCCTTTGTACTAGTAGTGGTACAGATTTCTGAGAGAGAGTATGATGCAAGGAACTGATAGTCTAAACAGAAGATGTCAAAGTGGAATAATTAAAAATCAGGAGTCTCACTCTGTTTGAAATGAGATAGAAAGTCACAATTACTGCTGCTGCTTCTCAGACAGTAAGCTGGGAAGTGTCTGAAATGTCCTTATGCACCATCCTCCCACTTTTACTCAACTTTCTTCAGCTAGTTTAGGCCATTCCTGCTTGCAGAGGCACTGGAAATGAGACTGCGGCAAGTCCGGCAGCAGCTCTAGGAGGCAATGGGAAGTCAAGCATAGGAGAAGAAGGTGAGCAGGAGAGACTGGAGTTAGGGAGGTACGTAGTGATGGCTGTAAGAAAAGTCACACCAAGTCAGACCAGAGATCCACCTACCTAGTGTTGTAGCTCTAGCAGGACTCGTATCAGGAAAAGAAGCAGAAGTTATGTACTGGAGTCATAAGGTGAATGGTCAGCAGAGCAGTGGTTCCCTCACGTGGCCCAAACCTTATTGCACCAGGATCTCTGAGACAGGGATGTTCATGAAACAACCTATTGCTCCCAGCATAGGACCAAAATGGTGAAGAACAAAGACCATAGTGTGACATGTATCGATTGCTCTCATGGAAGCAAGCAGCTATAATGGGCAGGAGAAGGTAGAGAAAGTTTCAGATCAAGTGTTCTATTAAGTATAACTACAACTACCTTATGCCCAACACTATTCTGTTGATGGTCCCTTGTGTAAAACTGCTATCAATAAGGGTACTAATATGCAAAACCAAGTGTGAAGCTGAGGTAAAACTTAAGGAAAGATTCAAGGCTGTAAGAATAAGCAGTTCTCCCAAAATCTGAAGTTCTAAATTTGTAGCACAACTGCATCAATGAATGTCTCAGAAACAAACCAGTAGTAGCCTGTAGAAGGTGACAAGAGAAGGTAAGTACAGGAAAGTACATACTGATACTTCCCCAAATATTCCCAGCAACCAGGAATCTATGTATTCCTCTAAGATTTTGATGAATTTTTCTTCTGTGGGTTGTTCATTCCCTTTTTGAACCTGCATGACCTTTGGCTTCTACAACGTTCTGTTACTATAGCTTAAACAACACAGTGATCAAGAGGTATTTCCTTCTGTTAGTTTTGAATCTAGCCCTGATCATCTTCATTCCTGTTCTCTAGTTATTATATTGAAAAATATACCAAACAAACTTTCACATTTTATTCCTTATCTTTTAAACCACTAGTATATTTCAGATTAAATGGTCTCAGTTCCAGATTGAAAAACTTTAGTTAGTTAGCATATTTTTTTGTTTGGGCTCCCTACAGTAATATTACGTGTGCTTTTTTGATATCTCTTATAATTCTACCTTATTACTTTTGGGAAAGAGAGGTCAGACACACTCACAGGTTTCCCAACACCAATGGGTGGAATAATCCTGTCCTTATGATTTCTGGTGGTTGACAGTCTTTTTTTTGACTGTTACAAGATACTGAGATTATGTTTTCATCGAACTGTTTACTAAACCCTCATGGTTTTCATTCTGCCTTGTAATAGTCAGGATGAAGCAACAGTTTTTAAGTGAAGTTCAGGTTGTTTTACCACACATGCATTTATCTAAGCTGAATTTCAACTGCCATTTCTTTGCCAAGTCACTCATTATCATGAGGCTTTTCTGAAACTGCCTCTCTTCTTTATTGCCTTGAATAGTTTACTGTCAGCACCATTCTTTGTCACCTCAGTATTCTTCCCCCTTTAATTCATTTATGAATACACTGAGGCCCTCAGGTCCCAGCACAAAACCCTATGGGACTACATTGGCTTTTTGTTCTTAGGCTCTGTTTCTGATCTCTTAAACTGTTCTTTATCCATCCAAAGACATTCCCATGTTGTTTAGATTATTTGAGAGTGTTTGGGTGAAGAACATTACTGAATGCCATTTGAAAATACAAGTAGACCATATCAAAGGGAGACTCCTTGTCCCCATTCTTAATTGCTTCTTCAGAGAAATTAAATAAATTTGTGAGAACACAATTTTTTGTTAAAAGAACCCCACAAGAGACAAATCTTGTTCACTCTTCCCTATTTATATTTCTCTATATGTCCATTCATTTTAATATCTAGGATTAATTCCAATAACATTTCAGAGGGTTGTGAGGCTCATTGGTTAGGTATTCCTTGGGTCTCTCTGGAACTTCTGAAAAAAACTGGCATCATATTGGTCATCTATTAGAACCAAAACAATTTTAGGGAAGATGCAATGTACCACAATTAATGCTTCCCTACTTCATCTTGAGTTCCTTTAGAACTTTAGGATGAACTGAAGTTGCTGATGGCTTATAATTAATTTCTTATGTCTTTTGCAAGTTTCTTCCCGTGCTTTTTTTTTTTTTCCCCCCATCTTTTTGACTCACCTTACTATGCTTTTTTCCCCCTTAATGTGTCAGCACTGGAATTTTCTGAAGGGGTGCTTTCTCACCTTAAAAGCTGATTTTGTCCTTCTTTTTAGGCAAGCAGGTTTTCTTCTTCTGCATAAAGTCTTTCTTTATGTGCAGTACTGGTTTGTCCTGAGAATCCAATAAATGGCGGCCATTCCAAGCTGTGGGAGGAAGCTGCTGATAGGGAGAGTGTAGAACAGAACAAAGTAAAAAGAAAGAAGCGGTGAAGAGGAAGGGAGTGTATTCTTAGTGACCAAGCCTCTTGATGTGGCTGCACTGGAGAGCAGGAGAATGTTACCTATACTTCACCAGTGCAGTTTGGATGCACTCATGATATTTTGCTAAAAGGCATATAGGATGTTTACTGTGCAGCAGAAGATTGAATTCAAATCTTTAAAGTTCAGGACTGTCACATAGCCAAAGCACCACATGGGTCTCTCTTGCTCTTTTTATAAGTGCCATTGCTCAGATGATCACAATCCCATTAGCAAGTCAGCATTTTAACTGGCAGAGTGGCTTAAATAATATTACAAATGAATTATAAAGAAAGGAAAATAAAAACAGAGAGATCGGTGCCAATGGCTTTCAAGGAGTGTGCTTCCTTCTTAAACAGTTTACTGGTTGATTCAAGAGGCAGTTGTGGGAAAAGAGGATTAAACAGGGGAAATACAAGAGATGCAACTGGGACATGTACAGCTTCTCTTAAGAAAGAAACGGAAAAATGTGTGGAAGTATTTGGGGAGGAAAAAGTACTTTATTCTGCTAGCTTACTATATCCAAGAAAAAAGACCCATGCCAATATTTCTGTTTATTCTGAGGATTTAATTTTGCTGGATGCAAATAATAGAAAGACAGACATAGGGTGAAGGGAAGGAAACATCAACATGTTCACCTGAAGAATGATTTTTATTTTTTTTTAATGTAATTGAAGAACACTACTTCTATATGTTAAATTATGGTGCATTATAAAAAGTCAGCCAATGAAAAATGTCTACCGAGAGATGTATTTGTACAGACCTAATTCTTACCTATGGTTTTGCTATCTACTGATTAAAAAGCAGGGTGCAGAATTGAATGCTTTTCTTCTGCTCTTAGCTCAGGCACTGATTAATTTGTAACCTCTGGCATGTTACTTTGCATGTCCCAGCTGTAGAAATAATTAGACATTATAACACAACATGGAATATTTTTACAGTAAGTGCTTATAACAATCTGACCTTAGATGATTGGTGTCATAAGTCCTTAGCATGTTCAGATTTCAGTATATGTTGTATATTTTTAGTTTTCTCCTTTTCCGTAGTAATTCTTTGAATGAGGATAACCTATCTGGACTCACTTTGACTTTCATGGTCTATTTCCCCAGGAACTGGAAATGACCAATTACTGTTTTGTATTCAAAGCAGTTTCTTATCTACATTTCTGTTCATTCTGGCTTAAATATTATGGGTTGTATGTTTACTTTTAAAAGTGTTTCATTAAAAATAATAAAGGACTTTATAATACACTATTATAAATGTTCTGAAGTTAAATACATTAAACATTTAGTTTTAGTAGAAAAAATTTTAAAATGCCTCAGTTCCACTGTACAGTCTTGCATCTGCCGTGCCTTGAGCCCCACTGAAGTACAATGTAGGAATGAATATGAAGTGTAGATACAAGCCTCTGATATACAGAATTATCTTTAAACTCTCCCTGCTTGTGCCTCTGCACAAGACTCTTAAGAAGAGAAAGGAATACGGAAGAGAAAAAAAGAAGGTACTTCAGGTAATAAAATATAAGCACTTTTGCACTACACTTCTGAATACTGATTTTTAATTGATACAGTAACTTGAAAATTATTATTCAGCTGAGCTAGATCTTCTGTTTGCAACTCAGATCTCAGAAGCACTTCCTTGTCTTTTTATGAGTTTATTTCTGGTTCTGTACACTTAATATGCCATTTTATGTGCTACCAGTTTTTGTGTTGTGAATTTGCCCATCCTCAAGCCATTAGAAGCACAGAAAATAATTTTACAGTACCTGGCAACATAACATTACAGTTTAGCTTCCGTAATTTTCTTGTCCTGAAACTTGCAAGTATGTTTCTTGCTTTTTCTATGATGATTTCATACCAGGCCCCACATTTGTTAAGTATGGCCCTGGCCTCGTGAAAGTGATAAGCAAATACTGTGAAATGTTAGGACCTTCCAGTTTTTCCCGGATAAAATATAAGACCTTCACCTCTTTCACTGTTCAGAATAGGAGTCTCTTGAATCTATTCCAGTAACGTAAAAATAAATAAAAAATCAATACTTCCTGGAATATAGTACAAAGTTTGGAAGAGCAGCAGAGATAAGATAAGGTTCGCATGTGTGAAATCATTTCACTTTTGTAAAGGCTTTCCTGAGTCCTGAATTTCCAGTGAAAATATTCCCAGGAACTGATATAATGTCCTGAATTAAATGGAGTAGATCCCTTTTGCTATCCAGATTTCACATGCAACACTCACAGACTGTGCTATTGTGCATACTGCAACCATTGACAATATGGGCGTTGGAAGCAGAAGGACAGTTATGCAGCCATAAAACTCTAGGAAGGTGTCTACTGCTTCTGACAGGCAGAACACACAAGGATGTTATTTTTTCTTCAAAACTTCTGTCACAAGTCTCTTGGATTGGATAGACAGTGGGCCTATTATAACACAGAAAATCTTAAATGAAATAAAAGTAGTACTGTTGAGACAAATTAGGGCATAGAATAAAACATATAACATAATGGCCACTAGTTGAAAGGTATTTTCCTGCTTGCTTTTTGGATGACCTCCCAACAGAAAAGAAAAAAACAACCTAATATTTAGTCTTGACTATAGCTATCTAACAGGAAAATGTGTTGCATCATTGGTCTGCTGCTTCCAGGTGCTTAAAAAAGCTCAGTGGTTGCTCTCTACTGAAACTTGAGTGCTGTCCAAATGTTAAAATCAGTTTCTAAAAAGCTTGGTTCATTCTAGAAGGCCATGCCCTATGGGACAAAACCCAAAAGACCCACTGCCCTACTTTGCTGCTGTCATTGGCAGTTCCCTCTCAGTTTTGTTGGCACAAATCTTTGTGAAATCATGTAACAAACTGATCAAGGGCTGAAAAAACCACCCTTCTTTTCTGCTGGGTTATTTTGAAGCAGTTTAAAATGTAATACTGCAAATAGTTGCGCCATCAGTGGTGAAGGGATACTACACCTCTGTCTAACAATGAGTGTTGGAGATAGGAACATCTCAAACTTCATTATTTCTGGATGGAAGTCTTTATCTGATCTAGTCCACCTGATCATTAGTTAGATAAAGCTGTTACACTACTCAAAGACCACAGAGGGCATATAGGCAACAATATTGCACATGCCCTAAAGTTCACAGCCTAAAAAATTTCTACAGGGAAAGGACATGCTATGATGTCTTTAGAAAAGCTGTTCATGTTTGTGAATAATTTGTGGCATTTTTACTCCGTTCCTTTCTGGTTTTACCCTCTTCCCTCACCAAAAAAAAAAAAGAAAAATTGTTATTTCCTTCCTAATTTCATCTAATAAGTAAATTTTTTTCATTTATTATACAAACAAAACAATTTGATAAAATGATGGAAAAATCAAATCATAAAAATATGTGTTCTAAATATGAAAAACTGAAAAGACATGTAAATAGTGGTCCCTCCTCTAGAGACTTTAAGGTACTTCTTGGAAGATGGCAAAATGAACGCAATAATTAGAAAGAAGAGCATAAAGAAAATAAAGCTTTGAGATCAGATTCTTGTAAATTGTATTACATTGTTGTATTAATAATCCATCCAGAGAAGGCTGTCGTGGTTTAGGAATGGTACTCTCCAGTTTAGTGCTCCCACAAAGACTCTCCAAACTATGCTGCTGCTTGCTCGCTCCCCTCCTCCTCCTCACCTCCCCCTATGCAGCATGATGGAGAGGAGAATTGGAGGCACAAAAGGTGAAGATCACAGGTTGGGCTAAGAACAATTTGCTGGAAACAACAATGACATAAGAAAACGAACAGTAACAGCAACAATACTAATAACAAAGTGTACAAGACAGGTAAACGATTCACACATGACTGCTTGGAACCAGCATTACCCAAACACTCCCTCCAGCTCGGAACTGGTACTACCTGACCAGTCCCTCTGCCACACTTACACCACTAGAAGAAACCACTTCTCCCCAGAAGAGAGTCCCTTCCCCCAGCCTCTGGCAATGATGTGAAATCATGTAGAACGACCATGTCCTGGCTATGTCCCTTCTGGCTACTGCAAAAATTAACCAAGACAACTCATAATCCATCCAAATGAAAGAGTACCTTTGAGCTACACACCATGTAAGTGACTGTGAACTTGTTGATGGGTCATTCTTTTCTGTGTGTGGGTTGTGAGTGTCCGCAAAGTCAACTATCACCTGACACTGTTGGGAAATGAACTGGTAGCTATTGTGAATTCATGGCCTGTAGTAATCCATCTTTCAAGATCACAGTACAGCTAGTGCTGGATCAGCAGACACGAAAGGAACTAGACTCCTAATCCACCTAATGCCTTAGAGAGAGTAAACAATACCAGTGTTCTGAAAACAACGTGTAAACACTAATCCAGGCTGTATATTGATGACTCTTGCTCAGTTTTGAGAGGTGGTGGTGAAGATACAACCTGAAAGCCTATATTTGCCTCATATTTCTAATTGTGTTTGTTCTTAGTTCCCAAAATATCCAGCATTATTCCAGGGCAGGGAGCAGGCCCATCGACAAGAGGCCATGAAGTAAACTTTCAGTTCAGCTTCTTGCATTGTAACAAGTGCTGTGAATAAATAAATCTTCACTCTTTAGGCTGGTAACTTTCAGTGAGTGAATTTACTTGAGACTTCTCCTAGTGTTTGGTTTTGGGGTGTTTTTATCATCTGTAAAGCAGATAATGTTGAAGGGAAGCGCTATGAAACAGAACTTGGACTCATCTTGTGAGATGTGCTCTTTCCCACCTGATCCTCAGTGCAATTAGCAAGATAGGGTGTGGCAGATAAACCCCGCTCCAGCAGTACAGCTGAATGCTGTTTAGCTTTCAAATTGCCTTTAACACTCTTATTCTTTATTCAGCTTTGCATATGCTTCATTAGAAATGAAGTACATCACTAGTGGAAATAAAAAGTAGTTTTCTTTTCTCAGCTGAGACAATTAATCCTGGAGAAAAATGAGAAGTTGTGACGACACTGATTCATGTACCACCTGAGGTAGGAAATGCAAGAAACTTGTTGGAATTTTTTTTTTCATTTTTACTAACCTTTTAAAAAACATTAGTAGTTAACTCAAATTACTGGTGGCTTAAGAATACTGAATGGGGTAAATTTTTTATCTATCTAGGCCTCATTTATGGTTTGACTATTGCTGCATGTAGCAGCAGGAGGGGCCAGTCTGGTGCACTCGTGTACCAGAGTACACATGAGTAACCCCTCTTGCTTGTAGGCATATGTGCATCTGTAAATGGCTCTGAACAATCAATGTAGAGTAGCTGTTGTTAAGTACAAACTGCTTCACAGTGTTTGTTCCTTCTCATTCACCTTTGTCCTTTTCTTCTTTTCCCTTTTCGTATATAGTGTAGTATTTGAGCCAAATTTCAAGTTTGGTACGTACTCTGATGTATCTCAGTGTTGATAATATGTTAAAAATTATGTCTGTAAAGGCATCCTGCTTGAACGTGTAAGCCAGTGGTTCTTAAGTTCTGACAGGTTTCTGGATGTACTATAAGAACTAGTCATTTGAAGAACAGTTCATTACATTCTGATTTTCCTCTGGGTTTTTTTGCTTTTTTTATTGTATTGAAGCTCCTCTATGCTGAGGCTGGCTCAAAGAGGCAAACTTGTACAGTGCTTAAAAAGAGACTTTTAAGATGAAAGGTTTTTACTTAGAAATTTCCCAGATCTGAGGTCTTTACTGCAGCTGTTCTGCAAAACCTGGGTCTGATTTCCTTGTACAATAAAGCATTTTTTTATTCCTTTAGCTTTTTTAAAATACTCTAAATATGAACAAACAAAATTCCTCTCCGTGGTCTCTTACTTGCTTGAGTGGCATCATTAGCCTTAGACTCAATGACAGCTTAAACCCTTTATTTATTTTATAGTTTTGACTAATAGACTAGGAGTATATTAAAATTTTCACCAAAAATGGAAGCAAGAACAGAAAATAATACAGATGCAAATGTAGCTAACCTTTCCATTGGAATTTCCTGATTTTGAAAGTGGTTTACCAGACTTGGATCAGATTTTGAAAAATTTATGGCTCTTTATAACTTTGTATATACATGGATAACATTAGTCATTAGATAAATTTCTGCAGGAACATAAGTGTATTCACTCTATTTTTTTATTTAATTTTCTAGATTTTTCTTAAGAAAAAAGAAATGCTTGAAACTTCTTATAAAATACTCCATGTAGTATTGCCAAGGCTAAGGGATGTCAGTAGATGGGAACTTCCCTGAGACCCATTAGTTATTAGGAGCAAAAAAACCATGGCCAGATGGTACCTGACTGTGCTGCTTTTCCCTTGCCCCTCACTCAGTATTTATTGCCAAGCACTGAGTAGTGGGATATGAGAGACTAAGAGTTTGTGGGAGGAATGCTACGGGGGGAGAAAAGAACTCGGGACATTGAGAGTGTTAAGTGAAAATGTGTTTGTCCACAGGTTGGTGGTTGATAGAATAAGCAGATGGAAAGCTCATTCTAATGTGATTGAGAGACCTGTATTGCTTTGGAAAAGAACAATTTTTGCTCCTCTTGTAAGGACAAAAATAAATTAAGTATCTTCTCTCAAATGGGCTTATCAATTTTCATCTATTTTGCTAAGAATAAATTTTTGGAAAAAGTCTCTCTCCTGTCTACACAAAGGACTCTCTCTGGCAAAAACTGGATCATTTGAAGAAGCTGACTGAAATGGAAAGGTTTTAAAATTATTTTCATTATATGCAGAAAAATACATCATAGACATGACTTTTCCAGTACTGCAAAACATATTTTGTGACTTTCCCTTGTCTCAAGACCACCTTTAAGCAAGTTCTTCCATGTTTTGGAAGATCTCTCTGCTCTCACAGCAAGACTGGTGCAGTAAAGTTTAGTGCTCTTTCCTTTACAGCTGCTGAGGTACAAAAAGCAGCCTTGTTCTTTGCTCTGGGATCCTCAGATCTCAGAATGACCTTTTGGGACCAATAGTAGCAGGTGTTAATTGGAACAATCTTTTGGCTGCTTTAATGCACTCCAGGGACAAGCCAGGGTTTTAAAGCCATAGGAATGCACTCCAGATCTGAATAATTAAGCAGGAATTTGGATGTTTCACATTTGAGGCTTTGTCATGTTTTCTGCTTATACTGATTTTTAAATGTACAAATGGAATTTGTATTACAGGGATCTTGTCCAGCAGCCACAGTGTTCATTTGCTTCAGGGTATTGCAGATAATTATTTTTCTCCTTTATTCAAGCTAATAATAAAAAAAAAAGTCATCCTTATGCATTTAGAATCTATCTGCATTTGTGACTTTTCAGCATAGTTTGGATAAAATGGGATTCCCTTTGGCACTTACTTTTTCAAAGATGTGACTTATTCTTCACTCATTTTGGTTGCATCAGTAGTTAGTACATACTATTTGGAAAAAAAATCAACCAAATTTCAGTGTATTTCATTATACTATCAATACCTTCCTATTTGATTCCACTTTCTGTCCTTGAATAATGAGAACTTGGTACCTGAGTTTGGCCATCCAGCATTTTTTACTTTTTCACAGACGTACAACGGGATGTCTCTCCTATTCTCCCCCTATAAAGATTGGGGTTTGACTTATTTTTGGACTCTGGCCATAGGTCTTCTGATAGAATGAACAGTGTTTAAATATGAAAGTCTGGGCTTGCCTCTTCTACCTCTGAGCAGAACCTTTTAGACTAAATGTTACAATGGAGCTTAATCTTTGAAGTAAGCCATGAGACGACCAGTGCTGGAGACTCTTACCCCCATAGGATTTCAATCAGCCAAGGTATCTGATAAAAATCTGTTACTACTCTAAGGAACAATTATACGCAAAGAACAGTAGTAAATGTATTCCCTGTGTGACCAAATCCAGAAAATGCCTTAAAATAGTTGCTCAGTGATGATGCATTATGTTTCTAATCTTAAAAATCAAAGTCATGTCAAGAGTTTTAAAGTTGCCTGCAAATTTTTTGAGTGTTTAAAGAAATCTGAGTAGTAGTTTTTCAGCTACTGTCTCACATTTTATCTTGGGTGTAGTGGAACTTAAAGTGCTTCTGTACAATTCAAAAGCATCTGGCAGAGAGTCTGCAGACATTATTCCAGGAATGCTGCTGCATCTTGTAGGCAAGGCACTGGGAAAAAAATACCACTGACAAGTATTTAGGTGAGTTTACGTTGCTGATCCTCCATAGCAAACCAAAGTACTTCTTAATGATATATCAAACACACCAAAAATGTGGCAATGCATATGCTGCAGGATGCTGGGCAGCCAATTGGCTGTTGTGTGCTCATGGTGCAGGGTTCTGACCGAGGAATGGGCACTGAATTGTTCCCCAGTGTTTGTCAGAATGTTTTTTGGTATCACCAAGCACACAAAGCCCATTGATGTGCTGTTTGGCTAGGAAAACAGTGGAAAAGTTCATGAATGTATTTTAAACCAGATTTTGCTCAAATGCCACTTCTCTTGTGGAGTAAAGGTCACAGAAGAAAAAATTGAGCTAAAGAGGTTGGACTGAAAGACATTCACAAATACATGTAGTTAAGGTGCAGACCTGATATTTAAATACCAAGTAGTCCCTTCCCCATGCACCACCTTAAGTGAGAAGGGATGATGTGGGAAATAATACTGAACAAAGGACTTCCTATTGTAACTTCACTGTAAATTTAACATATGGCAATACTGTACATTTTTAAATTTCCCTCTGTTTCCATTTCTCATTCTGTAAAGGAAGGGGTAATGGGGAGACTATTTGCACTTAAGGGAGTTTATAAATGAAGAAATTGTATCCAGGTGAGGGTTGGTCTCTTCTCCCAGGCAACCAGCAGTAAGACAAGAGGGCATGGCCTTAAGCTGTGCCAGGGGAGGTTTAGGTTAGATATCAGAAAGAAATTCTTTACAGAGAGAGTAATCAGCCATTGGAATGGGCTGCCCAGGGAAGTGGTGGATTCTCCATCCCTGGAGGTTTTCAAGACAAGGCTGGATGTGGCACTTAATGCCATGGTCTAGTAACCATAGTGGGGTTGGATCAAGGGTTGGACTTGATGATCTCCGAGGTCCTTTCCAATCCGTCTGATTCTATCATTCTATGATTCTATGATATTTCATAATAATAATTTTAAAAGATGTTATTTTTTTCATTTTCTATAAAAAAGGTTTTACAAACTGAACTAAAGAAATTGAAAAAGTAAAGCTTGAATTTTAAAAACATTTTGTCAAGCTTGTAATGGTTTGATAATTTTTCATCGGGGAGCTCCATGAAAATTTTTATATTTGTATATTTTGGTGTTTTGGTTGGGATTTTTTTTGTTTTGTTTTTTAATGAAATGCGGAAAATGCTGATACCAAAGTCTCCCTTTAGGAAAATTTAATTTCAGTGGCAAAAATATTTTTTCATGTTGCCATTTTTCTTTTAATCTGCATTTACTGTAAACATAAATTCACTAGTTTGTATGGGTTTGTTTTGGTTTGTTTTTGTTGTTTGGGTTTTTTTTTTCCCCCAGATATAAATGACCAAATAAGAGCAAAAACTATTTTCTTCTGGCATATAGTGTTTGGGATTTTCCCGCTTTTTGGAAAAACAGTATTCTCCTACTTCACGGTCCAGGATAGGAATATCAAGCTGTGCTGGAGACCAACAGCACATCCAATACAAAAGCAGACAGCAGAAAAAAGAAGCAAATCTGCACAGCTTTTGAATTACCTCAATCTTAATCCTCCCCACCTTTTTTATTTCTTTTCTGTCCATTTACCACGTACACCAACTTTTCTGATGGAGTTTATATGGTTCAATACTCTAAAGAAGATCTCACAATGAACCATAAGTCTTTTTCTAAGCCCTTTTAATGTCCACAACTTTTGATCATGTCTTAGAAGGAGCAGTTGTGACCATTTAATGATAAATCATTTACTGGCATGCAAGGGTCCACTGGGCTTTGCTCCCACTCATGTTGTCTTTCATCTTCAGAAACTTTTTGTGCAGAAATATTTCTTTCTGAGTAAAGGTTTAGTAAGTTCAGTGCCTTTGGTGGCATTTTCCTCTCTATTTTTCTTCCCTCCCCTCCCAACCACCCCCCCAAACAAGTATGTTGCTCTGTTGATTTTGTAAATTGCAGGGACAGGGAGATGAAAATGCTTTATGCTATGTGGATTTGCAGGCTATGATCTGTAAGCAGGCAGCAGTGACTTTACTGTCACTGGACTTACAAAATCTTGGCACCAGAAAGACTTTGCCTATCCCTCGCTGTTTCCTACTTCCAGTGTGAACTTCAGTTTGCAGAACTGGAGTACCTCATAATTGCAGTACAAAACCAGCTTTTCAAACATTTACATTTGTTAAGTTGTGCCAAGCTAGCACACAGACTTTAAAAACTTTAGTGCGTACTATGAATTCCTGATTCTTATAAACCCTGAGATGCTCAGCAAATAAAATCGTCAGAAGACAGTGGTGGCCTAAGATTTATGATAACTTTTAATGGGACATATTCTTGTAAACCCTGAGGAGGTAATTTCTGCAGACTTCTGAGAAAGACCAGTGTGAGCTGGGGGCCATGGTAAGAATAAATAGATCTGATAGGCAGAGAAACTAGAGTCTGGTCTCACTTTCACTCCCTTTTAACTGCTGCCATGTTAAGAGGTGTGTGGAAAGCAGTCAGGTTTCCTTGTCACAGTGATCCTTTCTGTGCACAGATCTTTGATAGGTGTAATCTTCCTATATCATACGCTGTACCAACCTTACACATGGAGATTACAGCATGGGAGAGAGAGAAGAGAACCTGACTGGAGTGTGTTGCAGCAAATCCTGACCAACATGGGACTTTGGTGATGCAGCTGGTATAGATTAGAACAGCTCTTGGATTGCTTTCATCTATGGAAGGGCTGGGCTAGTAAAAAACTGCCCCCAGGATAAGAGAAGTACATTGGCTTTTTATGGATCTCAGCCTCCTCCTTAGTTACATCTAATGAACAATGGCACAGCTGAGAATGTGGCCACACACAGTCTGGAGAGTTTCTTTTTGTAACTAGATCTTGGGAAAGATTTCCTTTCAATACAGAATTTCATGGATTTCCTTTGAGATTTGTGAAAATAAACAAATAAACCTTGTCCTGCAGTTGGAATGTTTCTGACACCATGAAATGAATTTGATTTCCCTGTGTGATGGTGTGTCACTGCTCCTTTTAGAGGGTCTTGAAACAGATACTCTAATGGTATCTGAGCACATTTAGACCTGTTTTTTCCAGTCAAGTGTCAGGTATCTGAAATGAATGTATACACTGAATATGAGATTTTATTTTTTTATATATTTGTTAGATTAGTAGGAGTTTGGCCACCAGAGCTAATGTAGTACTTCATGGCGGCATCTGTCTTTAGGAGGTTAACAGCTGTGTACCACCTATTGCCCACAATAAATGCAATTCCTCAGACCTCACCATGTTTCCCACAGCTTTCCTGAACTGGCTGAGCCAGTTCTGCAATACTGAAGTGGCACTGACAAATGTTATTACTTGATTATTACACCTGGATCAGGCATAGTAGGTTTTCATATTTGTATTTCTTTTACAGTGTTAGCAAGAATTTATTTATGATAATTTCACTTGGTGTTCTATACTTAGAATGAGGTTGCCAGCTGGTCTGGTAATACAAATGCCGTATTTTCTTTAGCATATATAGTATAGAATTACATGCCACCACTCCTAGGTATATAAAATACTTATCTCCAGAGAAAATGCACAAAGGAACAAATACAGTGTTTTGATTTTTTTACTAAATGTGAATAGTGCCAATTCCATTTTTTGTAGTCATGAAGGTTATTCTAGTCTAATAAAATGTCCTTAGTAAATATGAGGGGGGGGAAAGAAAGAGATTTGGGTATGTGTAGGGAGGGTAAGCATAACAATCCATGGGGTTAACTTTCAATATTGTCCCAAGGCCCTTCAGCTCTTTACATTACATTTTTCCCTCTATTGAACTGGCACCAAGGGGTTTTATGCAACCTGTCCGTGACCAGCAGTACAGGGCTATGGAGCAGAAAGTGTTAAAGAAGATCAAAGGATGGATGTATTTTGAAAAGAGGAAGGACACAAAGAGGGTGAGGTTTCATGAGGAGGACCACAAGCAAAAAGGGGGTACAGTGAACACACATGCTGATTTTTGAAGTCTACAGAACAGAACATCTCTGCAAAGAGAAGCTTCAGAGACAAGGGAGTGGGTGGCACCATGCAGGTGACAGCAGGGAGGAAAATGTAAGATCACTTCTTTCAGCATCAGTGCTCCATTGGATCAGCTTAAATTTCTAGTGTAATCTCAAGTAAGAGCATGTGAGTGCATCACAGATGACTGAATGCCAGTGCAGAGCTATATTACCTTTTGCTGTCCATGTATATCCAGATCTTGTCACATCTCTTTCCAGAGTGAAAAAAACAGCCAGAAACCACAACACTTAGTCATGTAATGCCTTTGCAGGATGTCTGAAAGAATTTCCAGATATGATAGTTATGATTTCACCTTCATCTGTTTTCTGTGGCTTGGTATAAAGCATGATTTTCCAATACTTTCTCATTTTTATTTGTGGTCAGGCCAGAAAAAAGATTGCACCTTCAATTTCCTGCTTTAAATGTATTATTTTTAAATGTTTGGAAGGCGATGTAATGTGAAGAACTGAAGTAAAGAACTTTTCTCAGCAACTTGTAAACCATACTGGATTCCAAGAACACAATGTGTAAATTAAATACTGGTTTCAGAGGCTATTAGGGAGTACCAGAAAATAAAAAAGAATTAGGTTGTTCCTTTGCAAACATGTGCATATACACTAGCACAAAGCATGAACTTCAGTGAAACAAGTAATTTTAGACCCTAATTTACCTCTACTCGAGTTTGCTTTTATCTAATCTTAGAGCTGTTGCTGAGAAAATTCAATAACCACTGTGGTTTAAAATTCTTATACACCCTAATGGTGAAAACTAATCCCATATCTACACATAGCCACAAATAAATCATATGTGCTGTAATTGATACTGTTGCTGACACATGAGTTTTCTGACTGGTTTTGAATGGCCGAGGAGTCCCTTTCTAATGTTTTTAGGTTACATGATAGAAATGACAGCCTCTCTCTGACAATTTCACTGTTGTCCATGACTATATTAGAGCTCTTTTAAAATTGCTGGTCTCCGAAGAGATGTACTGATGACCAAACTGAGGCCTTAATAAAGACTGAGTGTGACCTCACTACTGTTTTAGTAGTTAATGTCACACCTCAAAGAGAAGCTGAAAGGTGAAGACCCTCTCAAAGGGTGTCTTCTCTTGCTGTTCTAATGCTCGTCAGTGCCATCCCTCTGAGCACCATAAATGCATCATTGATATAAATAGATCCTTTCAACAGCTCTGTGAAGTACCCAGTACTGCTGCCTCCATGTTTCTGATGGAAACTGAAACATTACCTCCTCTGTTTTCTCCTCCTGTGATTTAACCTTGTGGGCTGCATCTGGTTCTCCAGTGTGAGAGTTGTTGAAGGTTTGAGGCAAATCCTATTAAAATCAGTGTGAGTCCTCCTTCTGGCTCTTATCAGGCTGTCTGTTCTTTGGCGTTATGGTAATGGTATGACCCTCAGTTGACTTTATAATTATACACTTGGGGAACAAAGAGAGTGATAGAACAAAGCTGATGTTCCATTCCAATAATAAGCTGACTGAATATGGGACGATTTACTGCAGCTGGCCAGGGCTTATGGCTGTGAGTATTGTGGTGGCTGAGAGTTCCCTCTCTCATCTGAGGGGAAACTCTGAGGAAAAACTGACTCCACCAAGACCAAAACATACTTACTAGTGGGAATTAAAGGGACCACGTGATACAAGGATGGCTGTCTCTGGGCTGGGAAGCCTTCCAGATAAGAGATGAGAAGCCAACAGTGGAAGTTTGGGTGAGGACACACAAGCTGCTGCTGAAAGGGCCTGTCTACAGTCATCTTCTGCACATCTGAACAGGGGATCTCCTCTAATGGAGAACAGGGTTTTTTTTTCCCCGTTGTGTTTTCCCATTGCTGGTCTTCCAATTCTTTGATTAAGTGAGCAAAATGGGGACCTACTTATATGCAATGATCAGTCTAATCCTTTTTAGGTGGTGGGAATTCCCACTGAAAACTCCCTACAGTGTGGGTGCCATGTCCTTCCTTTCCTGGCACACTATGATGCAGCCTGGCTTGCTGGCATACATGGCATTTGCACGTAGCACAAGGAAAAAAGCACATTCAAAGAATTTTAACGGAAGTCCTGGTGTGGATGAATTCCTCTTTCCTCAGTGTAAAAAGTGCCCTTGCCTAAATGCTAGGTGAAGTTCCTTTTTTTGTACAGAAGGCTGGAGTAACTTAAAAGCTACTGTGAACCTTAAATAAAAAAATGTATAAGCGTCTGATCTCCAACTTCATCCCTCCTATGTCCTCTATAATCAATAGTGATTATATAGCAGTGTCTGGATTTCTAGCACTGTTTTTTCCCTTCAGGTGAAAATGTTCACTGTGTAAACTGTCTTTGTAGATTTTGAGGTAAATTAGTGTGTTTGACATGTTGGTGCACGTATATTTATGTTGCAATATTCACCCACTAGTGGCAAATCTTGTTCTCTGAGATACAGTACCAACACAAAAGAGAAAGTCTGTGTGCTTACACATTTACAAGCTCTGTAATTATTTATGTGTCTATTGTAGCTTTGTTCTGTCTCAGCTCAAAAAACAGCATATTGAAACAGAAACATCACCCTATCGGTTTCTTTTGTGAGGTGTGGAGGAGAAAGAGACAGAAAACCAGTGAATAATTAAAGTAAATATTTTGTCATCCCAGTAGACTGTCTTTTTCACTGTCTGGTGGAATGGTGTTACTTCAGTTTTTCATAGAATATACTTGGAAATTCCAAGTTTTCTGTTTCCCATTTTGCTGCTAATGGCTGCAGAATTCACAGGCACTGTACTGTCTCACAGAACTATTTACTTTTCTTTTGTTGTTGACCTGATCTAAAAAAAAAGTATTTATTTTCACACTGAGAGTGAATGGAAAGTTTAACAGCTTAGAAAAAACAGCATCATACTTTCTGTTTGATACTTCTTGCTTAGTCCATTCTGTGTAATTTCCATTCCTCACATCCTCAGCAAATACACAGCACATCTTTGACTAGAGATTTTCCTTGAGACTTGTCTTGTACATATTGTTTCTTCCTCTTGCTTTTGTCATACTCACTCCCCACTTAGCAGGGACATTTATGTCACAGAGGTACCTTGTACTGGAGGGCAAAGTCTGCCTCTTGAGATATCAGTAACCTGGGAATAACATGGTCTAAGTATATATTTATGGCTTCAACCTTCTTCTAAAGATAGAACACTTCCTCTAATCAATTAGATAGGCTGAATATCTACATGTGTTCCTAATATGCAGGTGGTAATGACCCTGACTTGCATAGTAGTTTCTCTTTTACTTTCCATTCATTTTTCAATTCTGCTTGCCACTGCTTGAAACAAAAGATATTTATTGATGTGATGCAACTTGAGGTAGGCAAGGGACACCTGTCTGTAGTTTGATGTCCCTGCAGTACTTCATAACAGAAGTTATGGACAGTTCATTGCAAAATATAAATGAACAGTTTATCTGGAAATATTCTAGGAGGATGTATGAAGCTAAACAAGGAACTAATAATCTTGAGGTAATACCATCCAAAGTCTTCTGGCCTCTTCTCAGGACTCTTTTAATGCTACATGAGTGCCATTAATTGCAGATCAGTAAGTGAATTGCACTCAGTATATCAATACAAGCTCTCAGGGGTAGACAGGTCAGCCTGTTGATGTTCCCAGGCATCACTGCTAAAAGGCATCCTATAGCAAAGAAAGTTGCTGTTATCTTTTTGAGCTACACCTAGGAGGTGGATAAGTCTGGAGCAGTGAGGGTTATGTGGCAGGAAGGTTTGCCTAAAACAATCTGTGAAAATCTCCAGAGTAAGTCAAAGCTGGGAAAATTCTTACTTAAAGCAGTGCCTCACTTGTTACAGCACTTAGTCTACCCTGGTTTTCTGTGTACCTTCAGGGAGCAAACAGGGGGAAAGGTTTAGCATGAAAACAAAACATCTGAAAGAGCTATTTTCTTCTCTTTAGTCTCCACAAAAAAAGAAGACAAGAGTTTGAGGAGGTCCCACCCTTAAAGAAGATTGAGAGCCAGGACTCATTTTAAAGATGTTTTGGCAAAAGACACACAGACAGGAAAGTTTCCTGCAGCTAGTTTCTTTAAATGGTGACCTTTATCTTTCTCCAAATGAAAATGAAAACTCCTTCTATGCTGCATGACCTCCAATGGGGTTTGGTCAATTGGGTCATGGTGAGATGTTATGTATCAACATCTGTTTCTATTGTGTCCCACGTGTGTTTTCTGTTACAAAATTTTCCTCTTTTTCTCTCCTATTTTTACTCCTTCTTAATACATTTTTTTTAGTTATACATCATCTGTTCTTCTCTTGCCCAGTAGAGTGACAGTGAGAAGGAAGCTATATGCATGAGAGAGGGATGAAGACCCTCTCGTTTGCTTTTGGGTTTTTTTTCCCAGTCATATCATCTTTATCATCAGTTTAACTAGTTACCTCTGCTGAAACGAATCTCTGCGATGACTTTGCCAAACTGCAAGTGTTATAGTGGACTCCAAAGTAAACGAATTTCAACATTGGCTCAGAAAGCATAGCTTTACATGTGTTCCTCCTAATAATGGGTCAGCAAAGGTCTTTATAGATGCAGTAGGTAAGAATGTTGGCTAGGAAAACATTAACTCTCCAATAAGAATGAATAAACTTTTAGTACAAAATAGCATGCCAAATTCAAGTCTTAAATGTGATCTTTTTCCTGCATTCCCTCTTTAATCTAGTTTTTTAGTTAATTCTTCTTTCCAGTAGCTGTTTCTCTTGGAAAACATTGTGCTTGCAAAAGTCCTCTTTGTGTGAAGAGCTCTGATTTCAGCTATTGTTTCTCTGATAGCCGACTTGGATATAAAATTCTCAAAGTTAAACATACCATGCAGAGTGCAAGCACAGCATATATAATTTGAAATCAAGTCTGAAAAGATACAACTTACGGGAAATATTGAAACTGATACTTAATAGTAATATCATTGCAATTAACCCTCTGTGATCTTCTTTGTAATCCCTCTCTGAGGCATCTTAAGAGTATAAAGCTTTACTGCACACTGGCTCTTCTTTATCTACAAAAGTTTTCTATGCAGGTGGTTTTTCTCTTCATTGTCATTTTGATATCTTTTTCTTGCAGATCAGGTCCTTTTTTACTTGTCGTGTGGAGGCCTATACATCCCCTGTCTTTGCAACAACAGCTGTTTTTCCAGAATTTGCCCTCTTGTCATGACAAGTTTCTGAATTTGGTTCTGGGAAGGCAGGGGAGAGAGATTTCTTATCTGAATCAGCAACGCTTTTCACTAGTATTGACAGAAGAAAGACAAGGACAGTAGCTGAGTACACTGATTGTTGCTTTGTTACCCTTCATGGACAAGGCCTGTCCATCTGCTTGCATAGTGCACAGCAAAATAAAGCCCTAATTCCAAGAGAGACTTTTTGGCACTAAGATGAGTGGTTAATAGTAAATCTGCAACAGAGCATGACTCAGCCTTCGTAGTAAGGTAAACAAATGGGAAAAAATAGGATTCTCCAGTCTCAGGTTTATATATGCTGCAGATTTAAGCTGAATTCAGCCCTGAAGCATGACATCCAAGCAAGAATATTTCACAAGATCAAAAGATTGGTGAGTCACAAGAAAGCTATGAAACTGAAATTAGTATACAGAAAAATGACTTCCTAGGGATCAGAAAGAATCCTGTGAAGCACTGAGATATATGGACAAACGTAACTTACAGATAAGGTAGCAGAAAAAAAAAAAAGCTTTTATGAGTTCTTGAATTAAGAAATTTGTGTCTGTTGATGACAGACAAGAACATAGGTAGTACTACACATCAGGATGAGATTTACAGGAAGCAAGCATATGGGAAATGGGATCCTAGTGCTGCTGCCAGCTTGAAAAACCTAAAGAGCTCTGTAGAACTGCCACCGCGAGTACCTTTAAAATTCAAGGTGAACCCATTAACTAGTGGCTTCTGCTAGCCTTTAGACTGGCTCTTCCTGGTGCTGTAAGAGTTGGTTATAATAATTTTAGAAAGGAGGGTGTGTAAAAGAAGCTTTGCCTGTGGAAATATTTGGTCACTTCCAAGGCTATGCTGTAGACACAAATGGGTGGAAAGGGTGAGCCCTCTCATTTTGCAACAGTCTGCGGACAGAAGAGGAGAAATGTCACATAGACTTGTTTCACCCTTTTCTATCTTTCTCGTCCCTCAGGGATAGGTTCATGTGCAGGGGGAAGAATGCAGAGCTCTAAGAAGACACGTGTTAGTTTCAAGATACATCATCATCAGGAAACCTAAATAAGGGGATACATTGTGTCCTTTTTCATACCTATTTCCAAGATTGAATCTATCCAGATGAGCAGTGGTGTTAATGTTTCTTATGCTAATTTGCTATTTTTCGGGGAGATGCTCTTACCCACAGTGTGAGTACTTGTGGTTGAGCAGCTGCAAAGAGGTAGCACACTCAGCATGACACAGCTTAATTCTCACAAAGGCAGAAATGCTGAGTCTTTCTATTCAAAAGGCTGTAAAATGAAAAAAGGTTAATGTAGAAATAGCAGTGCAAGCAACCTTAGCTGTGCTTTTATTAATATATGTGCACCTTATTTTGGCAGAAAATACACTGCATTTAAAAACTGCTTGCAGATGCTTTTGAGGGGATCTAAACCTCTCCATGTGGGTGGTGGCTTTTTTTTAAACAGCAAAAGGAGATTTCAATCATGCTGCAAATGTCACACTTGAAAGCATTCACAAAATGTCCCATCCTCAGTCTGCTGAAAAGCTAGAAAAAGTTAGGCTTAGCTGGTCTAGCATTGGGGAATATACAGAAGGATTTCCATCTAGCTAGCAAACAAAGGTACACCAGAATGAAAAGAAAATTCACATCTAAGGAAGAACTGGGAAAAAAAATAGTAGTTTTCATATCTTTAAATGAGCCCTTGGATGAGAGCCTAAAAATTGAGTTTCTAAAAGGATTAGGAAGTAAATGCCTTCACTTTTCAGTCTCTCTATTACAAGAGGGTATTATCAGTGTTCATGATGAGCTGCTAGAGTGATGAAATACACAGAGTTCAAGGCACCAAACTTCTGCTGTTGGCTGTATTTGGTAGTTAATATAGCTTCTTATAGCAGATTTAGAAAAATTAATTGTTCTGACTTAATCCTCTCTCCTTGGAATCAGCAGTGGTTCAGAGATTTATATGGTACATGTTTACCTTTCTCAATAGCTCAGTATTGTCTTTCCATCTTTTTTATGTCCACTTTTCTGTGACAAGGGTATAAATAAAGAATTAATATTGTCTCTCTTCTCCCACCCCACTCAGTACGGTTTTGCATCTTACTCAGTACCAACAATTGTGAAATTTCAAGCAATGATCCATCAAGTTCATTCTGAATGCCTGAGGCTTCACAGAAAGGGAGCAGCCATGTCACATCTCTATGCCTTTGGTCCACAGTTCAGTATTGTGGCTTCTTCGGAATGCAGAACTGGATTTCATCCCTAGTCATTGGAGATCTGCTGAAAACAACAGTGCATGAGATGTTCTTAACCCTCTCTTAATGTGTAGAATTATAGAAGCTGAATGCATGAGTGTTTTCTTCACAGACTTCATAGTAATCCATCTCACATACTTTCCAATATGTGCCTGAAAAAAACATATTGAACAATTGCATGCATTTTATCTATTGGGAAAAGTTTCTCTTTTGCACCTCGTCATTATTTCATACACACTTTCCAGTAAGGAAGTTTATAACTTAACAGTTTCACAGAGAGAAAGGAATGAGAGATGCAGCAAGGTGAGAGTCATTCTCAGATTTCTCACAAAACCCACATTACTCATGCAATACTACTGGTCCTGTCCAATTCATCTCTATGTGCCTCAGATTTTGGGTAGGAGAAGGCAAAGATGGGCTATAACAAGGTTTTGTAAACATCAGTGGTTGCAGTGCCTGGGCAGAAATGTGGGTGGGAAACAAATTGACCTTGAATTCTCTATCTGAACACTCACTATGGTGACTTGTTCCATCAGGGACCAAATCTGAGCACCAACCTTGTGACCTGCTCAGACTACCTAAGGAGGTTGAGTAGACATCTTGACCCTCTTTCACATGAGGGCTGTTCTAGTTTTATGCCCCTTTTCTAAGATTTTTGTTTCTATTTTATGTAAATCAGGATGTCTTCCCTAGACATAGGTGCGCTTCATCTGGTTCTAAATCCTACAAATCTCATGTTATATTACAGTCCTAAGCTCCATGCTATTTGAGAAAATTCATCACAAAATTCTTTTCCAGCTCTTGGCAGATGTGGAATTGCATGCTCAGGGACAAGCTGATAAGTCATAGAATCACAGAATATCCTGAGATGGAAGGGACCAACAAGGATCATCGAAGTCCAACTCCTGTACCTGCACAGGACAGCCCCAAGAATCCCACCATGTGCCTGAGACCGTTGCCCAAATGCTTCTTGAACTCTGTCAGACTTGGCGCTGTGATCTGGTCACCAGAGAGGAATTAGTGTCTTCCCCTCTGCTTCCCCTCATAAGGAAGTTGTAGACTGCTATGAGGTTAGTCTCCTCTTCTCCAGGCTAAACAAGAAGATACAAGGAACGTATCTCCTCATGGTATGAAATTTCTTGAATTCTATTCCCTTAATGCAACTTTTTTGAAATGCAAAGTAGTGCAAGAATGTGAATAATATAATTTACCTTTATCCTTAGTGATCTTAAGGGTACTAGAGTTACATTTTTGGAAGATTTCCTGGAAATGTCTGTCCCTCAGATATTTTCTCCCTCTGCCAGTTCGCCAAATCCAGACACAACATAAAAAGAGTGATTGGAGATGACACAGTTTTCTTTTTGGCCTTTTATTTGGCCATATGACTCACCAACAGTTGTTAACTTGAACTCCAGATAAATGGTGCTAATACACATTTAAAAATGTGCAGGGGTAGCCCAAACTGAATCAGCATTTTTAGCACTTTCTGTGACTCTCCTGATTTTCTGTTGTTTACAGGAAAGCACTAGGGGAGAATACAAAGCTGGTGAGGTGGTGGTAATAAAAGAACTGTGATACCTGTTTCATGGTAGAAGCAATGGCAATAGCATGTTTTATGAAACTGCTTCATCTTTGTCATCTTTCCTTTGGCGCATTTATTCTTTTCTTCACATTGTCCTATCCCATTAGAACACACTTCTTTTAAAAGAAAGTATGCCTTGTTTCTCTCTTCTGGTTCTTTCATTAAATATATTTAGGGAAGTTGTTTATATCAGATAGTCTCTGTTGACTTCTCCGTTATGTGTCCAGCCAGATATTAGATAGGATTAGCCTTCACTGGTTGTGTTACAACCTGCCCCAGAGGGTGGGGTAACTGAGGTATATTGTTAATATTGTTAATATTAATATGTTAATATTGTTAGATCTCTTGGGATGGATTGGAGTGAAATTACACCAAATGACTGGAATTTATAAATATATATATGGCAGGTTTGTTTCAAAACAATTTAGTTGCAGTGAAAAGGAAAAGAAAGAAAGTGTAAGAGTCAGAAGATATTGCCACCCATGGATCCAGTGATGAGACTTGATAGTTGCAGTTTCGAGGTCCATTGGTTGAAGTGATGATCTCAGTCTTGATCTGTCAGTGGAGGGAGAAGCCCCCAAACACAAAGTTGAGTGGACTAATATATGCTGAGATTCAGGGAACACCCAGGTACCTCCCCTGAGGAGGAGGGTTTTACACTGTCTGATGCAACACTATGGATCATGTGCAATCCTTTGATTGAAGCCCCAGAAATGAGTGTTGGGGCACTCTGGGGTCGTTGATGAATTACGACCCCTTCTAAGACATGACAGCTACCTGTGCCTCAGAGTAGTTGAGCCAATTTTTGCCCAGCAGAAGGAATGAATACCTTCAGGCCTGTGCGTGAATGTCTGGTATTTGCCTGGGGGAGTGGGGAGTTTTCACATCTGAGCCAGTTGTGTAAGGGAAGACACTGGCACGGTAAAACCCACTATCCCACCTCGCAGGATGTGCTTTCTTGTTGGCCTCTTCCCTTATCTAATTCAAACCCCACCTTGTAGCCTCTGGTGGTGGGTGTGTGTCCCCTCTGCACCTGGGCTGTTACCTTGCACACAGTCAGCAAAGCACCCTACTGCCTTTGCAAATGGCTGATTATTTGAGTCATTAACCTTGAAAAGTTCAGTCTCTCACAGGTTGTAAAGCACTTCTGGAGCTGAAGCTGGGGCTGGGAATGAGTGTGCTGTTTATGCAAAGCAAACAAGCAATAGAAGTCAGTAAGGCAGAAAGGATGATTGGGAAGTTGGATGTAGACATCTAAACTGGCAGCCTAGGACAGCATTTACCAGCTCCTAAATCCAGTCACATTTAGGGGAAGAGGGAAGTATGCAACAGCTGCTGGTTGTCGCAAAGGAAGCTTGGATATATAGAGCTTATAGCCTCTGTGATGGGTAAACTCGAAAACCACCTTGGATCTAGTCAGAGACAAAAAACTAGTATCAAAAGAAGTATAGTTACACTGTCATTAGAGTTTTATCATGAGGTCTGTCCTCTGATGTGAGGTCCCTTTCTGTTAGATCAAGCCACCTGATCTACCTATACCTCAGGCTACTTTTCCGAGAAGGAGGTGGTAGTTTATATTCTTATCACTTTAAAAACGCTTCGAAATTAACAGCAGCTAGGCAAAAAGTGCTAGTGATAATTTTAGTAGAGATTTATTAACTGTGATAAAGATGAAAATATTTTAAAGTATCTGAAGAAATAGAGAATTATGTTCTCACAAGGTGTGAACTGGAAAGGCTCTAACTGATGTGAGTAGATCTGTCCTAATCTATGCATGAGCTGAGAGTCAGGCCCACTTTTTATGAAGATCATTTCATAAATGGGTGGAAATATAGCACACAAGACCTGTGCCTCAGCATAAGCCCTTGCTGCTGGAAGCACAAAGTGCTCCAAGTGTCAAAGGGGAGACTGAAACAATGAAAAAAATGGCACAATCAGAACTCTGACATCTGAGAAGCTGTACTTTTGCAGAATTTTGAGCCAGTTTGTAATAGTGTTTCAGGACTAGCACACTAACATGTTTAAATGTGCTTTAATACGCTTATGCAATTTAAGTAACTCTGGGAGTGGTGAGCATTCATTAAAATATTTGTTATGGTGAGAGTTCTATCATATTGAACCAGATGTTGCTTTCCATGAGATATGCTATTGTGTCTGGCCCAAGCCAAGCTAAATAACTCCATCAAATTTGATTAGGCAATATAATAGGTCTCTGCTATGTATTAAAATGCATCAGAGCACATCCTTGGCTTTTTTAAGCACATGAAAAGGTTTCCTGAAAGTAACTTTATCAGCCATGCTACAGTTGACAGTTTTTCCCCTTCCTTTGGTATTACTTTTGACTCTTTCTACATCATTGCTCATCCTACAGATAAATGTTCATAACGGCTGCTTTAGTTAAGAAGAAGAAATATAGTGATGTGAAATGGCTCAGAGTTCTTCTTTGTTGCTGTATATTGCAGAAAACTATCCAAATTAGAACAAACTTCATTTTGAAGGGAACAAAGAAAAGTTATTCAAGTCCATGTTCTGCGTTACTTATTCTCTTTCCATTTGGTGAATTAATACACTTGAGAACAACATAGCCCTGTATAATTTGCAGATGTAGATCCAGTCCTGTGTTTATCCCATGCCCAGATTGCCCTTGATCTGGGCAAGAGTTGGAAATTTGCTTAGAATGTGAGAGCAAAACATCATATATGGCATGTGCTCTCTTGACATGGGTTACAACTGAGATAAGACCAGACCAGAAACCTCATACATGCAAATAATATACACAAATGCAGTGTAATTGGTTTTTTTTAGTTCCTTTCTTAAACATTTTCTTTAAGAGCTCTACTTCACTTATTTGTTCTTGAAATTATCAACATCTACTGGATAGGCCTGAACTATGTTTCCTGTCTTAATTTCTCTGCTGGCTCCCAAGGAAGGATAGTTGTGTCTATTTGCAGAGCACCAAGCACTGTTCTTTTGTGGCATTGTGCTCTGTAATCTGTGCTTGAACCAGTTCAGCTTGATTCTCTTGAACTGACTGTTTAGATTGAGGCCAGTTTTCAAAGTCTCTGTTATAACCAATTCTTCAGTGTAGCCTTTTCTTTTACCTTGTCCTTCTCCATCTTCCAGGACTCATTTGACATTCTGCTTCCTGCCATTCTGTCTGAGTTCTGTATCACCTCTTACAGTCTTTGGGCAGGTGGGACACCGTCTGTCACACTCTGCCTACCCAGTCTGGGACACTGATGTATTTGTCCCCCAGTTCTTTAAGGTTCTGGATCCTATTCACGTCCCTAGTGCTGCTTCCCGTACTCCCTACACTCTCATTAATTTAATCAGTAAAATATACAAAAGATAGCATGCCAAGTCAAAAATCATAAAACAGAATCACTGCTAAATCATGTGTCCTACAATATCTATGTGTGGGTTTCTGTAGGTGTCAGCAACTGCAAAAAGTGTTGGGTTTGAGTCTTATAAATCCTTCCTTCAGAGAAACATTTATTGTTTGAGCACAAGACAGAGCTATATTTTTTTTTCTGAGTCAAATAAATGAAAGTATTAATTTCTTATGTCACATTTTTAAAATTATTCTTCTCAACTTGCAAACATTCAGGCATCTTTTGGATTAAAAATAAATTATTTTTATAGAGTGTGAAGGAAAACAAAAACCCACAAGAAACATGATAAATATGTATATCATCTGTGTGATAAACTGAAAACTAACAAGTAGTTTAACAGGAAATTTGGCCAGTTTCAGAGTCCCCAGCTGCAACTATCTGAAATGAAGCTGAAAACTGTCACAGAGCAACCCCGAGCCTCTTAAAATCCACCTGTAAGTCCAAATAGGTTTAAAAGTGAAGGCCACTGGGATGTGTTTGCGTTTGTCTGCACCACTCTTGCTAAGCCAGGCCTCATTTGATGAGGAACTCCAGAGTCCAACACTGACACCGGCACCAGTGGCTCTCACTGACCAAGAAGTTTAGCTCTGTGCTGTCCTCTGTTCAGGCATGGTAAAATCAGCTCCAGCCACTGTGATTCTGTTAGGTTCAGTGTTTAATTAGTTTGGTACTATCTGCTCAGCAGTGCTTTGCTCGTCTAGTCTGAACCACTTCTGAGTAATCTCCAAGTGGAGAACATGGTGGGGAACCCACTCCTGGCACAGTGTCAGACAGACACAGAGAGAGAGAAAGAGAGAGAGGGAGGGAGGGAGGGAGGGATAGAATACATAAACGTGAGCTCTGCTTTCCCTCTTGGACCTGTTTTCTAATCTCAGACTGCAGAATATAAAAACAGGAACATGTGCCTAGTTCAGTGCCTGTCTCGTGCAGCTCCTGTGCCTTTTCCTTGACTGTAGGCACAGCAGCACTCTCCTGTCATTTATATTCCTGGAACACTAACAAATTAGGCAGTGCTCATCTAAGGTAACTACTGTGTTGAATAGTCTGCTGCAGCCAACCTTTTAAAAGTCACAGAAGTTAAATAAAAATGTTTATATGCACATGGAGTTTTATCACATGCATCTGGAGCCAATCAAACACTTCCCTAATGAAATGTATAATGGCAATCCAAGGACAAGTTTTAAAATTACAAACAAATTTTAGGAAATGTCTTTGATTAAAAGCCGGTTTTTCAACCAGTGGAAAACAACGAACTTTACCTTTGAGGAAAGGTTACAAATGTTTTAGTAAACAATTTTAAATGGGGTTCATCAGCTCTGAAATAAATATTATCAGCCATGCTACCAGATATAAGAAGGGTGAAAAGAAGGGATGTTTCTGAAATACCCAACTCATTTAGGACTAAGAACATTTAATGAGCTCCTGAAATGGGAGGTCTTGTTCCAATTAATTTCTCAGAATACGTGGTGTATATTATCCCTGGTCTTTTCCCACTGGAGTAGAAGGAAATGCCACCACTACTCTGTGTGGGAGCAAGGCTGACCCATTATTTACTACCTTATGGTAGCCAAAGATAACATAGCATCTTGATTTTCTTGTACTAATTTTGAGATTCCAGATGGAAAGTTATGTGTTTTGTTTCTATTTTGCTGTTGTTTCTTATGTTTGTACTAAAATACAAACATGGGCAAAATGTAACAGTCAAGATTTTTTTTTCCTTAAATCTGAAGGCAGATAACTCATCACAGATTCTTTTGGCTTACCTGAAAGGAGAAAAAAAAGTCATTTTGGCTTTCCTGAACTGCTTTGATGCTGAAAACCATCCTTATTCATAAACAGTGTTTTTTCTATTAATAGATGAATCAAATGGAAGATATTCCATTGCAATGGAATACAGAAAAGTAGCAAAATATTACCAGCTGAAGTCTTTTTTTTTGGCCCCATGTATCAGGTTCCTTAGATAACCTTGAAGAAATGTGATTATATTGATATAAAAAGAAGCAACAATGGGACTATGAAGAGAATTTAATAGATCTCACAGTAAACCTTGTTTTCTTGAAAGGTGTTTTCTTCTATTAGTCCTTCTCACAGTGAATTTCATGGTAGTCACCATCCCCAATTTGATTTCTCCTGAACAAAAATTCTCTGCAGCTAAAAAGCAATTGCATTGCAGCAGTAGAGGCAGATTTGTCTTTCTTTGCCAGAGCTCCCTTGTTCACCTCTGTGTTTTCAGATATTGAATGAAGCAGCAGTTTCCAAAAAGATTTCACTATTTATCATGTCTCTGGAGTTCCTATCTTAAGACATCTTGAAGGATACATTATTTGGGAAAAATTAAATTGCCACCACCTGATGACTTAGACGATGTAAATATACCTTTTGAGAAACCCAAATACTGTCATCTGCAGATCAGTTCATCCCCAGAGGTTAGGTGGCTCACACTGATAGAACAGGTAATAGAAAAAATCAGAAGAAACCAATTATAAATTGGTCCCTCTGCTTCTCAGTAGGGAAAAAAAATTTCCAAACATAGTTTTGTGAGTTTAATTTGTGTTGTTACAAAACTGCCTATATAAAAAACAAAATTACATGATTACATAAAATGATACAGAATAGAATTATAGCATAAGAGCCCTAATACAAATTCTGGTGTGTGGCTGAGTAGCAGAACAGGTAGCTAGATACTGAGCAGAGAAAGAGAGAGATTACAGAGCCTGAAGGGAAAAATACTAATTCCTTGCTAAAGCACGTACCTGATAGGAAAATATTTTATGAAGAAAACAACAGAACTATTTACAGAGTTTATAATTCAAGAAAGGCATAGTTTTAATGACAGAGCAGAAGAGTACAAATTAACTGACACAACACAGTTCTAGTGTAGAACACAAATGGTGTCATTTAGGAGTGGTCTTAACCTCAAAACTACTCCCAGCAAAGGAAGAATAGCTCAAATGGACCAAAACATTCATGGATGATGAGGTCTGAATGGCAGACATGCTTGCTGACATTTTTCTATCTGCTAATCTTTTATAACTTTATAAACAATGAGCTAGGTAGGGCAGACACCACAATTTCTACTTTTACCACCCACAGAAAAAAATTACTCTGAGACAAGAATTTCTGAGATTCTGGTGAGCTTGGACCAAAACACAAAACTAGAGCCTTGACTCCTTGTGGCTACTGATGCTTTTATGGCACTTCTTGTGTGAGCAGGAGTGTTGGCACAGTGGGGGTCAGCACATTCTGCTGGCCTGGAAAGACTCAGCAGTGTTTCACTTCTGTGCAGTATGTTCATGGATAAGAAAACCTTAGCTTGTGCTGGGTGCAACCCAAACAGCTGTAAAGTCCCACCTTCATATTGTGGGTAAAGAGAGGGCTGATGTGATTTAAATTTGTTAGGTGCAGGTGCTTACCAGGGAGATACACATCAACGAGATACAAATAAAAAAACCCAATGTGGATATGAAGAACCTCAGAACTATACCATGCCTGCAATGTACATAGTCTGCATAGCTCTCTGGATCCCTTTCAATATGAAAAGGTCCATTAGACCTCTAGAAAGGTGTTCTGATCTGAATGCTTATTTTAAGAGGATGGAAGAGAAAAAATGCAATGGAAAATTGGACTGGCATCCCAGCCCCAATCATGCTAATGGCAGAGAGCCCTAAGATTTAAATAATTTAAGACATTGCCTTTAATTGGTTCTGGTTACAATCTTCTGTTAATGTCTTTCTTCCCAGTTTCTCTGAAGGAATGCGTTCTGATGAGAAAATGTTCTGTCCATTTTATCAAGGGTGGAGTGCTAGCCATAAGGAGAGTTCCCATAAAAATAACCACACAGAGGTGGATTAAATGACAAACACCAGGGCCAAGGGTCCAAGCAGCTGAAGTCATGTCATTATCAGAGAGTTTAAGCTTCTGTATTAGGAAAAAAAAAAAAAAAAAGACTTTAAAACTGTGTAAGAAGCATTTGAAAACACAAATGTGCCAGAGAGGGAAAACACAAATGTACCAGAGAGGTATGGACTGTATGTTAATGCAACAACCCTTTTCATCTCAAAAAGTTCTTTAAAGTGCTTTGCAAACACATATTACTCTCCCTCATCCCCCCAAAAAAGAAATCTCATAACTTAACTGAGGTGCTTCAGCTCAGGCCACCTATGGGTATTGGCCCAGAGGTCAAGACCAAAGTCCTCAAATTCTGTTATGTGGACACAGGAAACAGCCAAAATTTTACTCCTGACCAAGTGTGCTTCCTGGTCATGTTTTGTACCCCTGAAAATCAGGCAGCACATGCCCTTGTTGCTGCTTGGTCCAGGCAATTTAGGCTGCCTGCAGAAATCACTTGCAGTGAGCTGTCCCTCCACACCCCAGTTTTAGAACATTGGCTCTGCATGGGCTGTGAGTGAAAATAATTGCAGCCAGCAGTTTTGCAGCAACTGAATTCAAGGGGCTTACTTTTTTTTTTGGACTTGCTACTTTAGGATATTTTGTCTTTAGTTAATCTCTTCTTGCAAAAGGAAGTCTTGTCAGCAATCCACTATAAAGAGAGATGGGAGACTCAACTAGGTGGTTACACTGGGTTGTCACTGGTGGCCCATATGGGCTTAAGACAATGAAACAGAAGAACTAACTAAAAGTATCTGTTGCTTCATGTCAGACCCTTGATACATCACTTAAGGGCTCGTCTACGGGAAGAGACTGACTGGTAAGAAAGGGGAAATGACAGTAATTAATTTTGGGAGGAGGGAAATGATAAGAACATCTCCATTGTCATTCTTGGGAGAGTGGGGGACTAGAAAACTGACCTGTGTCATTACAGCTCACTAGGAAAAGAAGACCACACTGATCTTGGAGGGACTTTGCCAATATGATTGCAGAAGACGAGAACAGAGCCTTCTTCTGTGGCTGTCAAGGATACAGGCTGCCCCTTCCAGCTGTGCTGGGCATTCATGATGAACAGTTCTCTTTTCCTCCTGCCATGGCTTAGGAATGGCATTCTCCACTTTAGTCTTCCCACTGAAACCACTCTAAACCATGCACCACTTGCTCCCCCCTTTGCCTCCCCCTCCCCCGCAGCAGGATGGAGAGGAGAATCGGAGGCACAAATGGTAAAGATCAGGGTTGAGACAAAAACAACTTCTTGGAAACAGCAATGAGATAAGAAAAGGAACAGCAGCAATACTGACAGAGAGTACAAGAAAAGAAATATTAGTGCCCACCATGGAAACCCCTGACTATAGACAATATCCGGCCACTCCCTGTGCCAGAGTACACCCACTGCTCCCTCCTGCTCAGAACTGGCGTTTCCCCATCACTCCCTTCACCACATTTACCCCACCAGAAGGAACTCCCTCTCCTCTGAAGAGTGTCTCTTCCACCACGCCCAGCAATGACATGCGATGGTACATCATAACCTCCGGGTCATAGCTGTGCCCATCCAGGCAACCGCAAAAATTAACCCTGTCCTTGACGGAACCAGGACACCTCCCCACAGCGGTAGGTTAAAAGACAAGCATTCTCATTTTCCCAGTAAGAAGGCAAATCAGCTTACCTGCTTTTTGGATGGAAAGCTTTTTTGTGGGCTTCCATCTGTGTACATATGTGGTTTTGTGATTATATAGCATGGTTGACATTTTGCTGAGGAGCTTAAAGAGTTACATACCTGTAGAGAAATTCATGGCACCTATTTTTATCCAGGCACCTCTGCCTTTTCTGCAAACACTGCACATAGTAGATTACTGTTAGGTGAACTTTCAGCATGAATAATAATTTCAGCAGCTTTCATCAACAAGCTGTAGACACTGAATCTGCTTAATAGCTTGTTTATTATAAGGGTCCTCAAGATTTTTCTGCAAGTTCTCCCTGGTGCATTTTGGGATATGTCCTTCACGATCCTTAATGTTAGCCTGTTGGCAAATATACCCTTGTCATGTTATATATGTAAACAGATATGCTTTTAAGTCACTCATCTGCATTTCCTATGTACATATAACCCTGCCAAGGGCTATAAAGGCACAGGTGACTTAGTGTTGTTTCATCTTCAGAACAGCAGGTTTATTCTTTTGAACATTTCATCATGTGAACATTGTTCTCTAATACTGTTTCTTGAAAATTGGGTGTCAGATCAAACATCTGAATGTGAAACTTGGAAATCTTAGCTGACATTCAGGTTCATGAAAACATACCTTGCAATTTTGCTTGGCTTAAAAATTTGCATCCGCTTAGTTTCCAGTGAAGTGTGATCCTGATTTAAGTTTTCTAACTTTCTGGTGTATATTTCAGGAGGGCTCTTAATTTTCAACATACCCTTATGAGAAGACAGAATAAATTCTGTTCCCCAGCACTACCTGTGGTTAGAGATCAGTGTGTCAGCAGCACTGCAGTGATTTTTATTTGGAATGGCTTTGTTGGAAGTGACCACATAAAATGAGTAGTGGTGCTGCTCACACACCAAAGAGGTGCCACATAGGATCCTTTGCCAGGGATAAGCAAATGCTTTCCTTTCACTCAGACTTTCTGTGGTAGAATTTCTTGTGCAAATATAGTGAAAGAATGAATGTTCAGTGGCACAGAATACAACCTGGATATTGATTGGTGTTACTGTTGCATAACATTTAGGGACTCTGTAAGAAGCAGGGTCAAATGTGTTTAAATACTCAGAAATAAAGCAGTGGAAAAATTTTGGGAACAACCAATCAGATCTTACCAAACATGATGTTTATTAAGCATTGAGCCAGAAAAAACTCTCCTTGTCTTCAACAAAGCTATGATTTTAACAGCTGTTTTAATTCTGAAGCAGTAACAACAGACAATGAGTATTGAAATTAGTGGGAAGTCAAGGCACTCTACATATCAAAATACACTTTGCAGATTTCAATTCTTATTTACCAAAATGAATAATGAGGACCTATAAAAACCTTCATGCTCATGGCTTTTTAATGTAAAAATGTGTGTAATCCCAACATATATTATATATGTGGAAGGTCTCAGATTTTTAGAAATAAATACATTTATATCATGCTGAATAAACACATGGAAATACGAGGCACAGAGACCATAAATGCTTTGCCTACATCACTTAGAAAATTAACAAGCAAAGTGAGCTACAATCAACCTGTCTTTTTTCCCCATCCCAGGGAACTAAGAACAGCCACTGAGGGCAGTAGGCAGATAGCATGACATGAGGCCCTCCTGCTTTGCCATTGTATAAGACTTCTATTGCTACATAACTGTCCTTTCCACTTTGAAAGCTGTGGCCCCTTTATTTTATCTAAAAATGCTCTCAGGCACTCTGAAAGACAACCTCCTAGATACATAATTTGTTTTTAAAGCTGGTTTTGCATGTGAAAGTATAGATTCCCCCTGAGACTATTCTGGTGTGACAGCAACTGAAGCTTATACAAGTACTGGCAATATATGTTATAGACAGCTAGATTAATACATTAACTGGAGGGTAGGGACAATTTTAAAGATTGGTTTAGCTTCACACTGGAAATAAGATCCTGACATATGTCCTATTTCTGTACCTAAATGTCCTCAATGTTGAGCTAGTCTCAGATGTAACATTGTCACCTCGGAGCTGCCTCCACAAATTTTTGTACCTGATTCTTGTATATTTTCTTCATCGCTTTTTCAATTAGATGGTTTTTAATCATGCTTACTGGCACATGAAAAAGTAAGTTTTCTGAGAGAAAGAATGTATTTCTTAAATAGCTGAAGTCATGTTCTTTTAAAATCAGCTTTGAGTCTGGAAAAAAACTGTTTTGTGAGGTTTCCAGAGGTTCCTGCCAAAATACCATGAGACCATTACTTCACATTTACTTCCAGATTTATCTGGAACCCAGAAGTGCAGACACAACACACAAGAGCTGGAAGAAACAAGAGTTCATCAACTATTTCTGAACTTCCAAAATTAATTTTTTCTGGTTCAGTCTGAGAAAAACAGAAAATTTTGGGCAGGGAGGAGGTTGACTTTATTTCCCAACACTTCCATTCTAAAGCAAATCCTCTTCAGATTAAAGATCACTTTCATTAATTAGAAGATAATTACTCATTTGCTGACTAAACAATAGTTTCTTCTGTTGAAACTAAAAAACAGTTTCTTCTTGCTCATCATCTTTCATGTATTGGCAGCAGATCTTCTGTATATACTGAAAAAAAGGTTTGGTCCCTGTGGGAATGCATGCACGTGGACGAAAAAAACACACTTATTTGAGAAGGGTGATTACAATGCTGCACACATTACTGCAGGTATGTGCAAGTCAAATACCTACTGACCTGAAGCAGTCACGGTTCAGACAGCCCAGCATGGTTTCCTGCCTGCTGTGACCTGGCATAGCCAGGACAGCGCGAGATTTCTTGCTGCGTGGCTGGCAGCCACTGCTTCCCTAGGAGTACAAACCTGAAGGCTGGTCATAAAAGAAAAGAAAATTTGGTATTCAGAGTTAGCTTTCTGAAATCATGAAACAGGTAGGTTCATGATTTTGAGTTAGAGCTTTCAGGTAGTGGTCATCCTTCCCTCCCTTCCACAGGTGAGTGGGGAGCACTTTCCTAAGTTGAAGTCCAGGTCACAATGCTTTTCTAAATGCTGGGCAGAATCCACCCCCACTGAGATGCCAATCCAATGCAGATATCAGGGTGCCACAGAAGATATGTCTGTTTCTGCCTGCCTCTTTTGAACCTTCTCTGAACTTTGTTCAGGAAGATCTATTATATGAAAATTGATTTGTGTAAGATAAAATACTTTCTAGTTTCTGGAAGGGAAGGCTTCATTTTTTTTCCCCCATGTAAATTGACTTTTTGTTCGTAGCGCAGAAGTAGACAAACATCAAGGAAATTCAAGCTCACTTTTGGTGAAGCAGAACACAATAGCTCACCTGCTTTTCCAAACAGCCTTAAGCTGCTAAAATTAAGTTTTTGGTATGTGCTCAAATATACTACAAAGAAAACATTTCCTGAGTATTTTGGTGCTCCTGTTTGGCTCCAGCTGGAACCAAGAAATGTAGAAGCCATTTCAGACGTGAAGGACAATTGTAATAGTTTGAATTTGTAAAGTGATCCAGATACTAACAATAATGGACTGTGATTGGAGTGTGAGCATGGTAAAATGGCTCTTTTACAAGCACAGTGCTTCAAATGAAGTGGTGAAAAGGAGATAAAGACACTAATTATATTAGGCCTGGTATACTTTGTCCAGTGGTGTAGCTGCCAATGAAACTGAAAAGGCTGTTAGTTCAATCACTGAAATAATTTTGCACAAAATAATGAAAGTGTGGCAATTTTAAAATAAAGCTAAGATATTTTAATTGCCTATAACTTGGACTTGCTTGGAACTGCAGAAAAGAGGGGTGTCTTATCCTTTTGCACTGTATTTTACACACTAAGATAGAGACAAAGACAAATGATTTAGACAGGTTCCTTTAAGTCATGTAGCAACTGCCACTTGACAGCTTAACTACTCCTACTGTTCTTAGATATATTTCACCCTCAACTACAAAATGGTCTAAATTTTCTTAAGTAAGAAAATATGACCACTTTTGTCACTTTCTGAATAGAAAGGAAGCAGGGGAGGTTTAGAGATGGCTGGCATGATTTACTCTGTTTGGAAAATGAATTTAGTCTTAAATGCTAGGAACAGATGCTTTCCCTTTCATTGAGAATCCTTGACAGCACTTAGAGTATCCTGGTGCATACATGTACTTGGGCTATAAATTTAGTTGGTTACAATGCATGTCAGTTTGCTGTGTGAAACTCCCAAACAGTGGTCACTACCTATTCAAAACACCTGGTAATAAGACAATTACTGGAGTTACCCATTGGTAGTATCAAAAATAAAGACATATTTCTATAAAAGCAAGCAGGAACTCTATTTCCAGTAAATTCTATTGCATAAGCACCTAATTAAGACAACCAGGACTAGGTGCTACTGTATTTGATGCTCAAGAATACACACAGATACAGTGCTTTAAAAATTCTTGCAGGCTCATAAAGGAAAGTGTAAGTTATTGTTGGCCTTTCAAATGGTAATATTAGCCTTGCATCCCAGGAAAATCAAATAACAAAACATATTCATGCAGAACTCATAAATCAGGAAAACACAAAGCTGAGCTGAACAACATTTACATGACATCAATCACAAACTGTAAAATACCCAATAAAATTTCACAACATACCTGTGGAACAAGTTTTGCAATGTGCAAATAACACAGATTCCCCATTACCAGGAAGAAGAAGAAAAAAAAAGTCTTTCAACACACACAATACAAATTCTACAACGTACATGAAAAACAAGTTCCACCATATGTATGAGGGTTTGAAGAATAAATATAGTATCTTAATATTCACTAAACCTGAAGTGACCCACTGTCTCATGTTGAATCAGTATTTGGTTTTTGTGGTCTTTCGTTGCCTCAGGGTTTCATTATGAAGCTGAGTTAATGTGAGAACTGGTCTCTTAAATGACTTGTTACATCTCTGATCTGAAATGTCATGATCAATCTACTACTACCTGACTTTTATTGGCCCCATAAATTGGCCCCCTAACAGATTCATGAAAGCTTCTGAAAAGCAGGAATGAAAACAGAAAGGAATGTAACCACTTGAAACATAGGTACAAATACCCTGTGCTATGTATGTGAATTAGCTTCCAACAAGAGAAAGAGTCAAAATGCACCATAAATGTTTACCAAAAAAATGATGCAATGAATACCACATACGGGTTTACCCCATGTAGTTTTAGGCACCCAAATGAGATTTGTCAGAGTATCTTTAACCTTTGTTCTTTGCAGGCGGGATAGTGGATTATTGCACCATCTATGTGCACATAATAGTGCCAGGATGGTAGTGCCATTGATATTCCAATCCTGGAATATCAAACAGAACTGGTTGCTACGATGCACAGAATGTAACATTTCCTTCAGGTAGCCCTTAACTTCTGTCTTCCACCTCTGTAGCTACTGGATTTTCAGAAAATACTTGGAGATCTCCTACTTCAGAGAGCAGTAATCTGTGCTTGGTTTTGGCTGTAAAAAGTAAACAAATCACAGAAATTACAGTGGGGGTATGGGGGGAAGGACAGACAGGCAGGCAGTAGCATAGTATTGGAAGATGTTCCTTCAAGGAGGCCAGATAAAATAGCACTAGAGCAATGGACAGGAGATAAAGTTGGGGTAAACATGCCTAAATATAGAGAGCTAGACCAAACTTAAAAAAACAAAAAAAAGTTTAAAGAACACAGGGTACATAAAGGAATTGACACTGCTAGTATCCATCCACTTGGAAAGATACATCTCCTCTTTGTTAGTGTCCTGGTTCTGGCCAGTACAGGGTTAATTTTTTCAGTAGCCAGAAGGGACACGACTAGGTTTCTGAGGTTATTCTACACCACCTCATGTCATGTGCAGGGGTGCAGAGGGCTGTGTGGGAAGAATCCCTTCTGGTCAGGTAGCGTGGCAGAGCGGTTGTGGTATTGTCAGTTTCCACGTGGTAAGCTCTCGTGTTAATTGTTTGCCTTTCTTGTACACTCTGTTATTAATATTGTTGCTGTTATTGTTTGTTTTCTTATCTCATTGCTGTTCCCAGTAAATTGTTCGTATCTCAACCTGTGATTTTACCTTTAGTGTCTCCAATTCTGCTCTCCAGCCTGCCACAGAGGGAGGGGGAAAGGGAAGCGGAAAGTAGGTGAGCAATGCACGGTTTGAAGTGTTTCAGTGGGAACATTAAATCAGGGAATACTATTCCTAAACCATAACAGTTAGTCATTCCTTTTCAAATTTTTTTTGAAGTATTTGGCCTTGCAGCTGTGGAGCACATGAAGGTTACTGTAGCCATAGGAACCTCTGGTCACAAAGAAGTGTGCAAAAGCTCAACTTGAAGAAAGAAAACTTGTGTATTTCTTTGCTCTTAACTGAAGCAAAAAGGAGTGATGGAAAAGAAGAGTAGAAAGAGAAAGAAAGGCTGGTCATAGAGAGATAAACATTAAAGAAAATGATGGGAATAAAGATGTGGAGAAAGCAGAAACAAGTAAGACTTATCACTCCTAGTCAATCACATGAAGAACTAGATTTTTGTTTAGGAAGAAGGGTACAAGTGGAGAAATATCCAGTTTCTCTGCAGCTGTGAGAAGGGGCATCTAGATTTTTCCATCTCAAGCAGTTTCCCTGTGACAAAATACTTGGCCACATATTGTGTAATACTGGAGTGCACAAGCCCATGTGGTTTCCAGGTGAGCAGTCCCATACTTTAGGTTGTAGCAGCCCTGTACCCCAGTAATATTGCCACTGAACCGATGTGCTGCTGTTAGTTACAATGATGACAATACTTCAGTGCTTACTGGAAATCCTCAAGATTAGGCCAGAGAAAATAAATCCCTATTGTCTATACAATCCCTATTATATATACAACTTCTCTTTGGAAAATGGTGAGCATTTATTGAAGAATCGCAGGCTTTGTTCTTTTCAGATTTCTGTGAGATCTTGTCTAGCTACATCCAAGAGCCAATGGAAAGTTGTCGTGTATATATTATCTTTTCAGTGCTGCTTATTGGTGAAGTAGTTTGAGAACCTTGTAGTGAATGAATACTTCTAACATGCAGTTAGGAATCAGAATCTTGTACCTTATTCCTGCCTCATCTTTCAGTTTTCCTTTTTGGCCTTCAAGTATACTCTCATATTTATTTCTTTGTTTCACTCAACAAAGGAGACTCATGTTTAAAGTAGGGCACCTACTTAAGTGTTTAGTTAGATTAGGGTTTTTCAGAGGATTTCCTAATCTCTGGAAAAAAACTGATTAATTGTTGAAGTATTAGCCCTTCAAGGTCCAGTCTTCCAAGAAATTCAACTTTGAATGCTGGACTGGGCTGACTGAATCCTTTTATGATGGCCAGACCTAGGACTGGGCAGAGTATTGGCTTTTAAATGCAGATGAAAACAGGAGGAGGCGAGTGCTGAGTGAGTAAAATGAGATTTGGAAATGGAAGAAACCCAAAACAACAACAAAGAAACAGTTGAAGAGAAAGCATACTACAGTTACACCTTAAAACTTTCGTGGGACAGGCATGGAAAAAAAGATACTGTCTGCTTCTGTCTTCTTATTCAGCTTTGTCAGACCAACTTGCAAGATAAGAAAAATCAAAGCTGTGTGATGACACTAGATTTTGAGATGCTGCAGTTAACCATGAAGCCTTGACCACATTTCTGATGGTAATAGTTTCCCAAAAGTCCTGTGCCATGTAAGGTAAAACACAAAGTTAACCTCAGCTGAATAATGTTTGGAGGAAGAGTCAATTATATGGTTAATTGGCAAATGCTCTTTTTTTTTTTTTTTTTTCCATCTAAAAAAATCCATGTTTAATGTGATGAAATTTTTGTTAATCTGATTAGAAGACTTAAAAATTCAAATGTTCCCATACTTGCCCTATGTCCTTCAAGACCTTTATGCATTACTTATACATTGCATAAAAACTAAGATTACTTTTCTGCTCGCTTGCACATACTTTGGTTAATTTTAGCCAGTGGTTGCATTTCTCATAACTTAGTCCCTCGAAGTATCTTCTTTTCAGAGTTTGCCAAATGGCTTACTAGAAATGCTAGTTATTATGAATCTCACCTCACTTTGTTCTGACTAAGCCCTCCTGACATGCCATCTGTTCCACAGAGCATTCCTGCTGCAGCCATCACATGCCACTGTGCTTGCTCTGTACTGACTGAACTGCATTGTACTCACATATGACACTTAACTCTTTTTCCAAGGGAGAGTTTCTATTCTGTCCTGTATATTTTTCCCTTGGCTGCTAATAACTTATGGTACTCTATAAATGACAGAAAAGCTCATAACCATCTTGAGTAGAAGAGATCAGGAAAGGAAAAAAGTAAATTATATAGCACTTCTCTGAATACTGATATAAACTGAAATGATGGTATGAAATAAGTCAATAAATCATCTTGTAGTGCATTTCAAACATTTTGTTTGCCACCATGAGTAGGCACACTTCTGACATGGGTCAGACCTAGGATGACATGGAATTTTTCTAAGAACTGATATGTACAAGTGCTTTGTAAGCTTAACCTGCTATATCCTCTATCACCTCTAACAATCTTTTCCCTCAGCTCACCACCTTTTAATTCCCTCCTAACATTGTGTTCATGGAAATACTGGAACAAAGATTATAGAGCTCTGAAATTTCAGCCAGGGAGAAACTTTGCCAATGTTTTTTACCTGGAAAAAATGATTTTGAAAAAGAAAAGGTAAGGAATAGTCTTTGTTTTAATCTAGAATTGCACAAATTAATTGGCCTCTCTGGGGCATAGTTATTTGGCATAACATGTTGCTTTGGGATCTGTTTCCAGGTACAGTGTGGAGCAAATCAAGCCCTTTCTTGTTTCTGGGAGTTCCCTGTCCTTGCCATGGAATTGCATTAAGCAGTCAGAATGCTGTGGTCAGTGGCATAATTGGGTTTGGTCCCGGAAATAATGGGAATTCAGCCAAAGCCTCTGAGGGAAAGAGAAAGGGCTCTGTAAACAGTTGTAATTGGTTCTGACTGAAAAAAAAAAAAATCGTTAACGGTGCTGTGACTTTTAAATTGCTAAAGGTGTTCTTATACTCTAATTCTCCCCCCAGATATCTGCATTTTGTCCCTGTTGTTACCCCTGTGTCTGTATGGAAGACATAGTTTCTTTCAATTCCATATTGAAGAGACAGGTTGGATCCTTACTTTCTTCCTATACTTTTTTTATCTCCTCCCTTTAGTATGAGAGGCAGCAATGCAGCCAGAAGGCAGAAGTTTTAAATATTTCTACTACCCTGTGGGGCAGCTATATAACAGGTGAACCATTGCAACTCCCCACTTCTACCATCACCCATCAGCATTGTGGTTGTACGTAACTCCGCTGATAACCAGGTTATATATCAGATATGCTCTCTGAGCATTCTGAAAATACCTGAATTGATCTCTGTGGAACATATATAACAGAGACAGCTGCAGAGGAAGGCAAGATATCCAAAGAAATCAATCATGTAAGATACCTCTGTTGTGAAAGAAATAATTGGGAGACAGGAAGAACAGCTGGGTAGATGGGAAGACAGCTAACAGGAAATAAAACTGCAGCGTTTTAGTAAGAGAAGAAAAAAATGTTTTGTGTATATCTGTATGCCCTGAAGAAATTCTTGATATACGAGGAAACAGAATGAGCAGGACTCATAGTTTTTAATTTTCTTGCTCAAGACAGTAAAAATTAGTGCTTGGAGCCAGGATGGTGCTACGCCATTCTACAGCTGAGCCTGTGCACCACTAGGCAGGTTGGCCCACTTGCATCTCTGTGTTTCTCCAGTTGTTACATAGGGTAGTGATGTTTGCCACATTTTCATCTTTTTGTCCCGGTGGATGGCAGCTGCAGCAACAGCTTGAAATATCTTTTTTTGTCAGATGAGGCCTACAATGGGAGAGATTGAAAAAAGAGACACAAAGAATGACCTGTGGGCCTCAAAACTTGGCTGCTAGTTGATCTGATAAAATATATTGACTTTGTCTACAGACTTTGTTCTAGATAGAAATAAACAAGAGTCATGGTCTAAAATCTAAGGTGAAGACAGAGCTTTCTTCATATGAAATACTGGCAAAACTGAAGTGCAGGAATCAGAGTGCAGCCCTACCCTGTCTGAGTTGACTTACACCCAGTAGCAAAGGCAACCCAGAAAGGGGCTCTACTGATACGATTTAACTAAAAAACCCTTGTGTTAGACTTGGTGTGTAATATATCTAATGATCTGGAAAATGCATGTTGGATATTCTCCCCCTGGGCAGGGATCTAGACACAGAAAAACAGCTGTATTTTCCAAAAGTCAAGATTATTGCTCAGCTTTCACACAATCTGTACGCATTAAAACTGACCCTGTTTTTTAACTATTAAAGAAAGACAATAACCAGTGGAGCTGGGAAATTACTGAAATAATGTAATACTTATGAAGGCAGACCTATCCATATTTAGGAGGAAAAATGCAGTGGAAGCAATGCAACCTGAGAATTATTTTCTGTGTAGTTTCAACCTGAATTCTCACTCCAAATTCAGTGATTGACCTGTCTAAGTTTCCACATATCTCCTTGGCCTTATCAGACAGTATCTGAATGTGTAAGAAAGCTTGGGAATCTTCATGATGCCTGTGAGGCAGGAAAAGTATTCTTGTTTTACTTTTGTTTTAAGGAGGAAAAGAAAGATATGGGAAGTGAATTGCCAAAGGGCATGCAAATATCTGTGCCAGAGCCAGGAAACAGGTACAAGTGTACCAGCCCAATGCCTGAACCAGCAGATTTTTTTTCAATCCTATGTATTTATGCATTACATAGATAGGTAGATGAGTAGTGTAAAGTTTTCCTACTATGTATTTTCTCAAAACATGGGTGTTTTTCATAATTGCTGTGACATTATTGGAACAGTCCTTGGTGAAACTCATGTCAAACTCATGTCCTGAAAGTCTGTTTCAGTGCTGTAAGATGTACAGAGAAGTGGCTCTAACATCTTCTGTCTTCTTGGCCCTGATTCAGGGTCAAGAGAATATTTCCAACGGTTGCTTTTTCAACAAAGAATGTTCTGAAACCCCAGGCTGTGTGAACTGAGCAAATGCTCAGAGCACACACTTCTATAAGAAGCTTGTTTGCCTACTAAGCAATTCCCAGCAATGTCTTTGGCTGCAAGCTATTGTTATTTGTTTGTACTGTGGCAATGCCTAGAGGCTCCAGTCATGGATCAGGGCCCCATTGTGCTAGGTATTGTAGAGACACAACAAAAAGGTCTTTGTCATACTCTTAAGTCAAATCTGAGGTGAGTCTGGGAAAAGACCTTTCCCAAATCCAAAGTTCTAAGGCCAACTTCTAAGCAGTTTACTGCTCTCTCCAGACTTTGGGTTTATCCTTGGTTTTCTCATCTGTACTGTTTATTCAACACAGATAATAAGTGAACTCTGAAAATAGAGTGGGAAATGGAGAAAATTGATATAGTTATTTATATTTGCCACTGACCTTTTAAACAAATAGCCATCCAGCGATTGACAGGGGTGCCTTGGGAACTTTGTTGCCATCTTTGGGTTGCTTCATCTTTCTCACTGTTTTATTGTGCTGTCTAAAGTGTATCCCGAGGCAGAAATGACTCTTGCCAGAAAACCACTTTTTTCTGTCCATTTTTCAGATGTGTGTATTTCATTTGCTTCGTGCATATGCCATTGCTGGGGGTATCCACATGACAACTGGATTTTTGCTCCTCAGGCATTCACCAGCTGCTGGAACTTGAAGTCACATTCCTTTCTGTAGCACATCACATTTAGTTGCTGTGGATACTCTTGTGATGTCAAAAACAAAGGATTAGGATTTGTTGTAGCCCTTCCTCTTCTAGAACAAAAGGTTCTGTTCCTGAATGTCCTATCTGCAGTACAGGCAAGTGGAGCAGTGAGGGTCACAGAGGACTGATAGTACTGAAGCTCCACAAAACCAACCACCCTACACATGTGGCAACTAGGTGCTTACCTCGCCAGAGGACTTTGGGTGAATGAAAAAGGGAACTAAACTTGTACTGAAGCTACTAAAGTGCAAATACCTACAAAATCATGTCAGATCCCACCCGCCACACGCCCCCCTCCCCCCATTTCTGCATCTTACTAGGAAATACTCCACCATTGCTTCAGCACTTTGGCTTTTTATCTTTTCTGGATGTTCTCTTTAGCTCTTCTCTCAAACTTAGAATGAGAATAAACTTTTCTAGGTTTTGGAAATACTTGAAGCCACAATCACAGAAAACAGGTCTGGAAAATCCCTCTTCATCCGCTTGGAAATCACTGTGTAATGCAAGAAGAAGATGGTCTGAGCCTGTCGTTTAGATCTTTCTGACCCTCAAAAGCAGCTCTGTAGGAAGTGATTCTATTTCAAAATCCACATTCAGCTAACAAAAGAAAAAAACTGTAATATTTCTGGCAAAATATTAATATTAAAGATCATGTTTATTCTCAGAATAATTCAGCATTTAATACTCATAAGTGTTAGCTATTTTGATGTATATGCCAATTAATTAAAAATCTTTATCACTAATTTTTTAGTTTAAAAAAAATATTCTTATGCTCAAAATAAAAATGAAGTTAATAGATTTAGCCACTGCTGGTGGGCTTGTTTCATTTGCCTTTTCTGCCATGGATTTTAAACTTGAGAGAACAAACATTTATCAGCTGAAACAAAGTCTTTTTTCAGTTTCCTTTTCTGTCTCCTGAGATGCATTCCAGACTTCCAAAAAAGCCACAATAAAGCTTTAATTTTCTATTTATATGCTCATACATTATTTTCATTCATATATCTGTAACCAGACAAACATTCTTAAAATTCACATGGAAGTATAATCACTTTGTTCTTCTTTTTGGATACTGACTCATATTAAATAGATTCAGATGAAAGACAAAAATGTGACATTAAGACTGTACTGCTACAGTAAGGGCAAAAAAAGATGGAAACAGAAGTTCTAAGGTCAGCAAAGCAGATTGGAATAGGAACTCCAAAAATCAGGTTAATGTCCTGCTGCATCCACGGATATCCTGTACCAACCATGTCAGTTACAGCTAGTGTTTTATATTTTGGCTTCAAAACAGGAATAAATATTTTCCTGTATCAGAGGCTTTTGTGGGGAATAATACCTATTAGTGACTGTATCAAGAGAAACAAGAGGCTTAATTAGCCTCTCACTAGAGAACTGATACCTTCCTTAAAGCTAGAGACGAGAGGTACTGACGGCAGCCAAAATTCAACCCTTTGCTGTTTATTTAATGAGTTAACTCACAGTTGGTATTTGTTATGAATTGCTCAGTTAAAGAATTTACTTTAAAAATGCCTTTTTGTTGAGTCTTGAATGTCTTGTCCAAAATGTCTCAGCTTTAACAAACTTTCAGAGAATTTGAGCCTGACCTGGATTCTGAACCTGGCCAGATGTAATGCTGCCAGGCAGCATCTGCAGCTTTGGGTTAGGTAGCTGCAGGAACATTTCCAGGGTAGGGCTGTGCACTCCAGGTCTGTAGCCTGGCTGAGCTTCACCACCCTCTTGGAAGGGGTCTCAGGCTCCTATTGTGGAGCCAAGACTTACAGAGTTGGAAGTTTGGAAAAGGTTTTTTGGATCTACAGGGCAGGCCTGTGCCACCACTCAAGCACAAGCTGTAGGTAGGTACTCCCCTATTCCAGGGTACAGTCCTTTCATGGCTTCTTGTTGTGGAGCCAGGGAAGCAGAAAGGAAAACAAAGTGTTAGATTTATTGTTTTATAAGTCCCTGCCTTAAAATAAACAATTTCCTTCTTGGGGACAAAATGTCCCTTAAATAAAAATAACGTATTTCTTATAAAAACTGTTAATGCTGCTGAAATGTTAGAGATAATGACTGTAATATTGCTTTTAAGGTGTCAGAAATTTATATGGTCATATAAAAACAAAATACAGTCTACTTCAAACTGATCACACGTAGCAAGTAACAATTGTGTCTAAAACACTGTAACCATACAAAGTTTTTAGAAATGTCTTTGTTTAAAAAAAAGATTTACCCATGCATTTTTAAACAATTTAAAACAATTACTAATTGGGGCATAAGAGAATGCATTTATATCACTTTATTTTTAGTCTCTTGTCTTCAGGGATGATAGGCAATTTCCCTGAGTTCTCTGAAATATTTCTATTAAACTCCAAGCTCTCATTTGTTCAAGTGATAATTTTCCATGTCTAACCTCAATTTTATTAGAAAGGAAAATTTCTATAACTTGACTCAGTCAGTCCCTGTTTCATACTGCACTGCAAAGGAAAAACAGCTGTTTTTACAGACATATCTCAAGCAAGGTGATCTGCCTTTCCACATAACTCTTGCAAACACAGTGCTGCCACTTTTACAAAAAAATGGTAACATAAAATAGTAACATTCTTGACATATATTGTACGGGGTTAGGAAATTAAAGTCTTAACCAAACTGAAGGTAGATTCTTAAAATAACTTGTAGAATTCATGTCTTTCTGATGTGGAAGATCTGCTAAGAGGATAGAATCATAGAGTACTTTGAGTTGGAAGGGACCTTTAAAGGTCACCTAGTATAACTGCCTCTGCAATGAACCCCATCCAAGCTGACCTTGAATGTCTCCAGGAATGGGACATCCACAGCTTCTCTGGGCAACCTGTTACTCTCATAAAAAAATTCTTCCTTATATCTAGTCTGAATTTACCACCTTTTAGTTTAAAACCTACTGCAACAAGCCCTGCTTAAAGGCTGTTCCTTTCTTATATCATTTATTGAAAGACTGCAGTAAGGTCTTCCTGAAGCCTTCTCTTTCCCATGCTGAACAGCCCCAACTTTCTCAGCCTATCCTCACAGGAGGGGTGCACCAGTCTTCCAATCATTTTTGTGGCCCTCCTCTGGACTTGTGCCAACAGGTCCATGTCTTTCCTGTGCTGAGGATCCAGAGCGAGATGCAGCACTCCAGGTGGGGTCTCATGAGAGCAGAGTAGAGAGGCAGAACCACCCCCCTTGGCCTGCTGGTCAGATTCTTTTAATGCAGCCCAGGATGGCTTTTTGGGCTGCAAGTACACACCATTTGCTCATGTCCAGCTTCTCATCCACCAGCACCCCCAAGTCCTTCTTTGCAGTATAGTAAATGATCTATTAAGGACAAAATATATTTGTTTTGAAATTTAAATTCACATATTTTTTCAAGCAATTTCCATTCCTTAACCTATAATTTGCCTGTACTACAGGGAATTTTCATTAAATTGACCATAATAGGTCCAAAAGTCCTTGAGTTCAGATAGCCAGAGGACACTAAGACTACTGTCTCTACTAGGTTTCCCATGACTTCCAGATTCTTTCTCATGGGGCAACCCTGAACATTTTCTGGACTTTTAGATTTCAGAGCAACCCATCTATCAAGGTTGACCTAGGCTAGCTGATGGCACTGCAAGTACCAATTTCATTCAGCATCTGCAAACTCAGAGAAGATGCTTTTAAAGGCAACACAGAAAATGTGTTTTTCAAAAACATTTGTTTGTACTCTTGAGCTTGTGAGAAACAAGAAATATTGATTTCAGTGTGACTCAGTCAAATATTATATTTGAAAAATATGGGATTTTCACTAATCCAGAGTCCTTTAGTCTTTGTGAGTTTGCACATATCATTACAAAAGTCATTGTTATAGTATAGTATGTTATGCTATCTAAACCGTATATACTGTTCAGGTAGAACAGTAATGCTAAAAAAAATATAAAATGGATTGCTATTTGCATAGATACAATGGAGACCTGAAACTCATAAATCCACCAATGATTGACCCCCTGCTGTACTTTCAGCTGGTAAACTGTCATTTTTGTGTGTCATTTTGGCTGCTGCTCTCTATATCTTCAATGAGTGAGGAAAAGACCCATAGCTTCTGCCTTTGGCTTGCCTTGCCGGCTGACTGTGGAGGACAGCTGGTGCATGGGGTGCTGCAGGCAGGCATTGGGCTCCCAGGCTGTGTTCACAGAGGGGACCATATACGCTCCCTGCTCACAGCAAGAAGACCCCGGTCTGCACTGGAGAAGACAAGGGCTGCAATAAACAAACACAAATAAATGTTTATCTTCTTATTTCCTTAACTTCTACAAAATTAAGAGACCATTTTTGAGAAAATTACACTGGTAAACTGTTCTCTGTTGTGAGCAGCATCTTGCTGTCTTCACTCAAGGAGGAGTTTCACATTCTAGTTGGCACAGTTAAAGAAAGCTGGACATTTCCTAGAAGCCTGAAGATTTTTTGGCTACTAGAAATGCTAGAGATTTTCTCATGGTAAGAAAAACCACAGGCTTCTCCAATTACAAATATAATTGTAATTCACAATTTGAAGTTACAATAAATAACATTTCCTGAAGAACACTCTTACCAAAGACCAGTTTAAACTTGTAGTCATTGTTTGCGAAGCAAGAAGGATGCATTGTGACTAGTACCCCTTACGTGGATTATACATTGCCATTACTAAAAGAAACATTATGCCCAACTTGGAAACACTCTTGAAAGGCAAAGTGAAACATTTGGAATGAGAAAGGCATTTCTCAAATGGCTTTTTCATCCTCTCCATCATTCTGTCCCAAAGTGTTCAAGACACATTGTCATCTGTCAGACTAAACAGAGAAAGGAAAACATTATTCAATTCTTGAAATATTTCAGTGCCCACACATCCTCAGTTCTCATGACTATTTTTCTTCAGCCATTTGAGTCAATGATATTATCTATTCAGAGAAGTATGAAGCAATAGTATAGAATGTTAATTTCTATGTCTTTCGTTCCATGTACTGCCCCAAACAAACACTTTACCAAGGTAAATAACATACCTATGGAATTAGAATATTAGAGGAGAGGCAAGGACAGGCCAGTGTTTTCTGCTGAAAGTAGAATAGTGATGGCAGCTTCTGAGGCCTGTTACAGGATGCAAATGAGGGTGCTCTTATAACCAGTTTCTGTATTTCAGGGACTTTGTTAACGGCAGGATGCTCAAGCAGAATTTGGAAGAGGGCATTTCCGAGGCAGGAAGATGGGGCAGAATGGCATTTCAGTTCTATTTAGCCAGTTCAGCTCTATCCTGCTTTCTTGTTTGTTTCTGATTGAATACAAAAGTTAAAGGGATACAGTTTTCCAGAGTAGTGCACATTCATGCAACTCTTAAATTTACAGTGTGATGTTGGTTTATATGAATTAGAGATGTGATAAATCAATAAAGTGGAATATTAGGAGTTTGTGAGTTTTTTGTAGTTTTGAGCTGAAACTTTACTAAGACAGCCTATGAGATTTTTGGCACACTTAGGTAAGATAGTATACTCTATTCAGAGAATAGTTCAGCACACATCTGAACTTCATTTCAGTCTGAAGTTTTATGTTAATCCAGGTCTGAATTCTACTCTTTCGTGCATTTGTCTCACTTTTATCCTGCCCATACGGTATGGATACAATATACAAATATTGTCTTGCTACTTAATCTGTTAATGAATCACTGACTTTATAGAAATATATACAAAAGTAAACACAAAACCAGAATAGAGCATAATTACATCACAGTGAAATCTTTGGCAGCTGGCTCATTAAAACAGTCATAAAGATAATTTTTAAGTCTGCATAAATATTAGTAGTAGATGCCATAGCAGTGTGCTTTCCAAAGAAAGTTATACATAATCAAATATTGGATTAGTCACATTCAGTGATTTATAAAAGTAGTCATCCTCACGGGATCCAACAGCTAGACCTTTTCTCTTTGACATTTCATAGTCATTAAAAAGGTGCCTCAAAATATGTATGCTTGACTTTGATACTAGCTTAAAATTTCACTGGGAAATGCCCTGAAGTCTAAGTGCCTACAGAAAGAAAAATCAGTTTTTATAGTTATCTGGACATTGTGAAGGAGCACTGATGACACAAATAAGGTGTAACTCTTGTATAGCTGAATGTGTTTTCAGTTTTAGACTGCTAGTGAATTCTGTGAGTGAAAAATATAAATGTTGTATGTAAAATACACCAGTTTCTCTTGTAAGAGGCAGTCTATACGTAAAAGAAAAGAAAAAGAAGAGTCACTATAGATTAATATATTTGTATAATTTAGGCATGAAATAAATCCTCGAATAATCCAGTAACGGACATTACGCTCCTTAACAATGTCTTCCAGTAATTTAACAAGTATGGAACAGCAGTGTAGGTAATGGTATTTAAAAGTTATTAAATGCTTTGTGTTTGAAGTTTTGCAATTCTACCTCTGAATTTATGAATATAGTTGTTGAATAATTCTACACTTTAATAAAAATTGAGGATTTTTGAATAAACAGTCTTGCTTTGGAAGAAGAATTGCAATGACAGTAAAAAAGTAATAACAGCAGCAGCTGGCATGGGTTTAAATGATACCTTTGAAAAGAAACTTGATTTGGGAATGCTAACTGGTCAGCAGATTACACAACCTTACTTCAGCTTCAGCTAAAGGAATGTGCAACAATGTAAGACCCCAAGTCTTGAGCTATGAGATCCCCAAAGGGTTTTACGTTAAAAATAGACAAGGCTCCAAAAATTTGCCTGCTGAATCATTAGAAGAGCCTTTGCTTCTTTTAACACCCTAAGAGAGAGTGCATAGGAGAAAGCTGTACACATTTTCTCAGAGGGTACTTGTACAGGTAAACTTCAGGAAACAAGAGATCTTGGCAAAAGTTTAAGGGGTAACATTCAACTGAAACAAGGCATTCCACAAAGCACTGACTTAGCACATGCTAACCCCTACAACTTGGCAAAATCCAACCCATTTGGTCCCACGTTACCTAAACTATTAAGGAGATTAAGAGAAGAAGAAGAACTAAAGAAAGAGACGGAAAAAGAGAAAAATCATAACTACCAGTAGAGAGTCCTGTGAGAGTCCATCTTCCATGTGCACGGGTTTTAGTGTTCAAACAAACATAGAGAGCACATGTTGCTGCTCTTATGTGCTTTGGCCCCACTGTGGCCACACCCCCTGCTCCCAGGTGGGACTTCTGGTGTGCTGGAATTTGGGGCTGGGTTAGGGGCTCCGGGGTATGTCCAGTGACTGACAGCTGCTCCAGGGCTGCTCTAGGAATCTCACAGGGGCTGGAATGTGGGACAGGGCATCACCTCTGTGAGATTTGACCTGTTCCTCCAACCCCCCTACAACACTTGAGTTGGTCTGAGCCAATAATTAATATAATAATCCAGTGTCTCACAAACAGGAGGGTGAAACAAGTATTTCCTGCTGCTTTACCCTGTACTATTTGCCACCAGTACCATTATCACAAGCCTTTTTTGTGCTATTTTTCCATCCCTGCAAATATTCTTCAAAGAAAAGTCAGGGAGCTATAGAGCTAAGCTTAATACAGTTTTTGAAATACACTATAAAGGGCTGCATACCAGAATCCAACATGTGAGATGGCCCGATCATTCCCACTTATAGAAACAGAAATGATCACAATAACTAGTCACTCAAACTGGGTCCAGCTGAACAGCTGGCATCCTTAGGTGAATTAATAATTTTCTAAGGTACTAAACATAAAGCTATTTCTCTGTCTTCTGAAATAAGTTGTGAATTTCCCAAGGAACTGGAAATAATTGATAGTCCTCTTCATGTAAAACCTCATCTATTTTCCTTTTAACATTCTCAGAAAATCAAAATCTGACATAGCTGTAACCAGTCTCAAAATCTGACATAGCTGTAACCAGTCTCAAAATCTGAGCTAAATACTCTGCACTATATTGCTCAAGAGGAGAAACAAAAAGGAAGTAATTCACTCTCCTACATATTATGGTGTATAGACACACAATGGCAGCATTCTTCAATTAAAAAAAGAATTTGAATTCAGTAGATCTAAGTCCTTCTGGTATTTTTATCTGCTGGTATATCCATGTACAAGCAGTGATTCTTTTGCTCTTAGAGCATCTCCTGTAAGGACTGGAGCTAACTTAGTGTCATTCCTCCAATCATGGCTAAATATGGTTGCCAAAAGAATTTCAGAATAGGGTAAATGTACAGATATTTCTACATCATACTTTCCCAACATTTTTGGATTTCCTAATGCAACAGTAATATTTCTCAATTAGAAATATAAATTTAGTACCCATTACTTAGTTCTGGGGACCTGTTTTATGGAAAATAAATGTATCCAGATAAGCATACACACACACACACACACGCGCGCGCGCGCGGTTGTTGTCGGACTCTTAATATGTGTATGGATAAATTCCCATTCCAATGTCAAAGTGCATTCTTGGTCTACTTTTTGTGGCAGAAAGGAGGCCTGCTACATATCAGTACATCAGTGCTGGCTCAAAGCATCCAGCCTTCATGGTTGACATCTGTCCTCAAAAACTGTGGACACTTGAAAAAAACACAGAATCACAGAGAATCACAGAGAATCACCGAATCACAGAATCTTTAAGGTTGGAAGACACCTCCGAGATCATCTAGTCCAAGCATCAACTTAGCACCAGAATCACCCCTAAACCATATCACTAAGTGCCATATCCAGACATCTCTTGAAAACTTCTAGAGACTGTTACTCTACCACCTCCCTGGGCAACTTATTCTTTCTAATATCCAATCAGAGCCTCTCCTGGCATGACTTAAGGCCATGTGATTTCATCATTATACAAAATAGTAAAAAAAAGTTGGAAGGGAGATTTTCATTGTCTTCTGAGTCTTAGATGTTCATTTTGACCTTTTTTCCCCCAAAGATTTAAAATGTGTTTCTAGTTCCTGAGGTGTCATCTAGCCTCATCTTCCAATACCTTACGCCATTAGGAAAGCAGCAAATACAGCTAGCATTGACACAGCAAGTAATTTTTAGGTAAAAAGCTTCAGTCAGGCTTTCACAGCCACTGCTACATTCCTTCTTTATGATGCTTTAGAAGTTCCAGACAGAAGAGGAAGTGCTGAAATACTCAGAAAAAGGCGCTTCTCTGCCCCAGGATGGAGTCCTGTCTGGAACTCAGTGTGAACCACTGTACCATGGAAGGGAGACTGTTCTTGGGCGAGACTGATGCTGGCTTCCACAAACCTATGGCAGCCGAAGACTTGAGCTAAGATGCAGGGCTATAGACTGTGACCTTTTGTGTGCATTCTTCCCATAATTATACAACAAAAATGCAGACTGTTATTTCTATCTTGCTAAATATCAGCTGTGAGTTTGAAACTGTCCAAGATCCAAACCAACACACTTTAACTTAAAAGCTAAAAGCTTAAAAAGTAGGCAAAAGTCACAAGTTGGAGATCAGGGATAGCAGCATGTCCTACAAAAAGAGGCATAATAAGACAGTACTGCTGGGAATTTGTGTTTGTCTGTTGGGTAGAAACTGGAAATTTTCTAAGACTTTCTAGAAAAAAGCAGTGTGGAGTGGTTTTGGGATGTCAGAAAACTTTGACAGTTCTCAGGTGGGGAGAGCCTTTAGGAAGGTCAGAGAATGGGTTGAGGGAAGGATTTGGAGAAGAAGTCATTGTGAACTTTATAGAAACTGTAAGAGGTTAAGAAATAATAGCAGAGAAACAAAAGTTATTTTATTATTGAAATTATTTTTGCTAATGAAACACTGTTATTTAATGAGAACAGGTGATAACAATTCCTAAGAAGATATCATGGGTCTCATAACCATTTAATCCTTGCTCACCTGTGTACATACAAAATCATAGTGGGAGGAGAGCTCTGGGGTCAGTTCAGCAATTCTCTTTTTGGCATGAACCTGTGTTTGTCTTCCAGATGATCAAACTTATTGAGCAGTGTCTTGTATTCAACGATAGCAGAGAAGACATCATAATTATTTCTGATATCGGGTTGGCTCTGTGCCTTCACTGAGCCATGGGTGCTGAGGTAGATATGCAAAGCTTTACATCACGCTGACTGAGCTTTTCCTACATGATGAGAAACACTTCCATAATGTTAACCCAGAGCAGATTATCTACCTTGCAGGTATCTGGAGCTTCAGAAGGTCCTGGAGCACTTCAGTGGCTAATTGGTTTGTGGTCCCCATGGGTGTTATAAGCCAGAAGGGAAGTCTCTTCCCCTTCTGACATCTTCTTTTGTACCACATGCATGGCACATCACTTTTGTACCATGTCCCTTTCATGCCACTTCATTAATTTCCTCTGATTCTCAGAGTACCTTGTACTTCTGTAAAAAAGGCTGAATAGTGAACTTAGTGTCATGATAAGAATTAACAGGCACAGCAGACTTAAATGAATTGGATTGAAGTCAAGTCTGTCGGCACAGCCCATTGGCATACCAAAAAGATGAAGATGTGAGTTACGATGTATCTCTCCTGTGTGTCATAATTTTTTCAATGTGGAGTATTCAAGGAGAAATATTAATGGTGCTTCAATGTATTTCAGTCTGATGTATTACCTAGAAATCACATATATTTTTGAACAGGTAACAAATGGAGATATTTTGCTCCCTGATAAAGAAATACCTCGACACATTAATTTGTTGTAATCAACACCTTTTCCAGACTTTTGCTACTTTCAGCCATAATTTTGTTAGGAAGGTGTTGTAGATCCAGAATGAGACTCCTAATGAAGACGAAATGCAGTTGCAGAGCAGATATAGCCCAGTGCGTGGGGCCATCTGCCTGATTCCAATGAGAAACCTAAACTTAAATCTCCAGTATTCTAGAAATTGTTAGTGCTCTCTCTTCCCCCCACTCCCTTCACAACCAAGCATCAGAGGTTCCTTTGAGGATTTATGTTTTGTATAGAATCTGGTAATATTTAAATGAATTATGGCCTAAAATAAATGTACAGAGAAAAAAAAATATGATTTTTCAACCGTTTATAAAGCCAATAGAACTTAAACCCATAAATTTGGGGAGTCACAGCTGTGCATTGTGCCAAGAACAACAAAATTAAGTGAAGGAGTTTTCTTACTTTTCTTCTTGGTCATCCATCTTAAATGCTAATACTCCTATTTGTGCAAATGTTGACACTTAAAATAGGATAATCAGGGTTTTAGTAGGATTTTACTGTGGTGAGAATCAAATCCAGTGTTATCCAATGACTTTGTGAAGGAAATGATTAACTCTGCAGAGAGTCTGAAGTGACTACAGACCAACTCAGAGAGAGCCAACAGAAGTATAAGCAAAATTTATGTCTATCCATAATGTTTATTTTGGCACAAAGGGAAATGACTGAGCAAGTGCAAGAATAGGAAAGAAAATGAACTTTGTCAGAAATTTTTTAGTCCTCTGAAGTGGCCTGTGAATAAATCAGCAAGAGAGAGAAAACTCCCAGGTATGTCCACAAAATTACCTCTTACTAGATGAAGGACAGTGAACAGTGGCTCTTCAGGTGAGTGAAGGCTACAGCTGAAGCAGGCCATACTTTAGGCAGGAACAGACTGCATTTTGGAAGTCAGTCTGAGTGTGGAAAATAGGGAGACAGTAGGGAGTGGGATTAGTGAAGTAGGGAACAGCATTAGCAACAGATTGAATACATTACTCTCCTGTGATAAATGAACAAGGGCATGTGTTCTGAGACTGGGACTTGCTTGCTTTTCAGGCTAGAGATAGATCTGATATTATTTCGTGTTGTCCTTGGATTTGGCAATATTACATCTCACCAAGAAAGGGTCATCTTTTCATTGCTTCTGTCACCTGTGGTGGCAGGCTGAAAGAGCTGATACATTAAAGCAGAAGTATATCCTTACGTGCTTGTTTTGATTTCAAAGCTTTAAGTTTGCTTCTCCTTTGCACTCTATGGAAAGCAGACCAATGCAGAAGCACATAAACAGCTTCTGGCGTGCCAAATAGTAGAATTCCCTCATAAGTTAATGAGATGATGGGCACTCAGGTGAGATAAGCCATGGATCTGTAATTGGCTTTTTCCATGTATGTGCAGGTTTTTTGTTTGTTTGTTTGTTTAATATCTCAAAATGCAGAGATTTTTGCTTTTTTCTTACATTCACTATTCTAATATTTTCTTATAAACAAGGATCCATTATACTGTAGAAATTTTAATTTTAGAGCAAATATTTCAACACTTGCTTATTTTCTGCTAAACACAGGCCTGAAAAAGCCTGTGTTTACAAAGTATTTTTGGGGTTGGGTTGAGAGTTGTGGCAACAAGAAAATCTAGGGTGGTTTAGGGGTTTTTGGAGGAGGGAGAGGTTTGAGACAGGAAAGGACACTAATACTTTTTGTGAAAATCACATCTTTGAGAAGAAAAACAATCTCAAATGTTTTCCAGTTTCCTGCAGGTATAAGGTGGAATAATAGTTTTATCCCACAAAATAGCTATGCCTCCTTTCATAATAAAGTGGATAGAAGAGATTTGATTTTAGCCAGATTAAAAAGGGGACACTGGTACTTGCTGTGAAGTGTGTAACCTATAACGCAGCAGTCGGAGAGCTGCGAACAGAGCCTTTTTCTCTACACTGTGATACTCAGTTGGGCTCAGTACTTGGAAACACGATTCTGCGTGTGTTTAACTTTTGATGCACGAATAATTCAGCTGAAGTCAAGCTCACATGTGACTCCACACACCCTTCTTGGGAAAGTAGTCATTACTGCTGGGAATATTCCATGGAGCTACGTGTATAAGGGCCACCTATATCGAGAACAAACACAGACAGTGTTGCCAGGGAACCCCAGAAGCTTTGAGAGTGCACGACAGCAAAAACAGACTGAAAGGGTCTGTCCTGTCCTGCTTACACTGCAGAAGTACACACTGTGGATTATAATCAGCCCCCTGAGGGCTGCCAGTTTATCCTGCCTGCATTTCACTGCAAATCATTCCTTTCTGCTGGGTGTATAGCCACCGTGACACTGCTGAGGTCATTTTACTTGAGCCAAGGTGGCAGCCATTGCAACTAACGACTTCTTTGGCAAAACATTGACAGCTTTATGGTGAAAGTAATTTCAGACTACCTGGAGTCCAGCACGTCCTTATTTATTTTTGTCTCAGATGTTTTAAAATATTTGGTTACACCATTAAAACTAGTCGATCAGGTAGATCATGTTAACCAGCTATCTTTCTTCTCTCTGTCACTTACTCACAAACCCATCCTTGCATTAGGGTCAGAATATTGCTATTTTTAACTTTCTCCCTGGTTGCTTTTGGGTCATGTCAACACTTGTTTTCTTCTTTTTTTCACAGCTCCTTAGGGCCTCAGGGCACTTCTTCATTTAACTCATCTACAGAGGAGGACAGCTGAAGCTGCCATTTAGGAAGATGGCCACAGACATCAGAGACTAGCTCTGCAAATTGTCTACTCTTTGCACCTTATTTTGTTGTCATGGAATCACCTCTACCTGACTTATCTGTGCATTTGTTTCACCGATTTTTTACCTGCTTCTATGCTAAAATGTGGGATATTCTTTTTAAATAAGCCAAAACACCACAATACTGACTCTTGGAGACATAGAATATCCTGAGTTGAAAGGGACCAATAAGGATTATCAGAGTCCAGCTCCTGGCCCTACACAGGATAGCCCCAAGAATCCCACCACATGCCTGCTTGTCCAAACATCCCCAAGAGTCACACCATGTGCCTGAGAGCATTGTCCAAATGCTTCTTGAAGTCTGTCAGGCTTGGTGCTGTGACCACTTTCCTGGGGAGCCTGTTCCAGCACCCAGCCTCCCCGTCGGTGAAGAACCTTTTCCTAATATCCAACCTAAACCTCCCCTGACACTCGGGTCCTGTCACTTGTCACCACAGAGAAGAGATCAGTGCCTGCCCCTCCTCTTCCCCTCATGAGGAATCTGTAGAATGCAATGAGGTCTCCCCTCAGTCTTCTCCAGACTGAACAAATCAGGTGACTTCAGCTCATCCTTGCATGGCTTCCCCTCTAGAACCTTCACCATCTTCATGCTCCCAGGTCCCATTCCATGGCACTGCTTTCTGACATTTCATTCCCCAGTCTGTCTGTACATCCAGGGTTGCCCCATTCCAGGTGCAGAATCTGGCACTTTCCCTCATTGAACTTCATATGATTGGTGATTGTCCAGCCCTCTAGTTGGTTTGGGTCTCTCTGCCTTTGAGTGAGTCAACAGCTCCTCCCAATTTAGTATTGGCAGACTTAATTTTCTGTGTGTGTGTGTTTTTTTTTTTGTTTTGTTTTGGTTTTGTTTTTTTGTTGTTTTTTTTTGTTTGTTTGTTTAAAGCACTCTTGTGTGTTTTGCTTTTGCTGTGTACAAGGCTTTAGGCAATGGATACAGTTAAAGGTAACTGTATACATAAGGATTTGTGAACCCAGTATAAGTGTATGCTGGCAACTCTATGGCTTAGCTTTTGACTGCTGTGTGGTTAGCTCTCTGGGCTTTGTATGCAGATTCTTGAGATAATACAATGCAAATTACAAAAAAAGGAGGCAGGGCACTGAATTCGCACAGCTTTGTTTCTTGCCTCTGAAAATTATGGGTAGAATCTTCTTAACGGCAAAGACAAAACCAAAGAAGTGGTATTGGTGGTGAAAACAGAACATCTGTTTCAGACACAAATTAAAGGTAAGGAGGTAGAAATGAGGGATAACTAAGAATGCCTTAATGGATTCCCGCCCTGCTATCAAGGCTTTGAGCTTCAATACATTTGTTCCAATTTTCACTGCTTCACAGCAGTGTTACAGAAAGTAATTACTTGTCCATTGTTCGTGGAATTAGTTTCTAACTGCAAATGAAGAACAATACAATTTTCTGAAATTTGACTGAGATGAGTCTTACATAATGTTTTGATTCCATTTCTATGAGTATAATAATTTTCTATTTTGGTCTGGCTGCTTGGTGAAAGGCAAATAGGGGTGCACAGGAATTTTTGGAAAATGTTTGGAAATGCTTGTTAGGGAATTCATGGAAGACACTGGTATGAAAACTAGACAGATGTTACAAAATCTAGAATAAAATCAGATCTGGTCAGTGGAAGTAGAGACCGCAACCACCTTTAATAGGCATGACCTGCCCTTAGGCAGCAGATAAACTTTGTTCAACCTATTATGTTTACAAGGAAGAAGTAAAGACGAGACATGTTTTAATTTCTTTCTTCCATCAAGTTTGCTACTTAGGCCTTTTCTCATAAAGTAGCAACAGTTTTATTTTACTTGAATTGATATTTTAATGAAAAGCAGAACTGCCTTTCAAAGCTTTTTATTTTTTTTCCATCCTCTAAGATAAGATACCAGAGTAAAGTTATATGTACAGAAGAGCATGGATGTTCTGCATATATATGGTGTATCTCATCTTTATTTCAGAAACTTCAACAGTGGACTCCCTCAATAGGCAGTAATCTGCAATACCAGATATGCCGCATATCCTGAAGAGTTCAGGTAAAGTGTAATAATATATTCAAATTATTCTGGATGTAGGGGATCACATCTTACTGTTTTTACTGGAGGTTCATTCTTTCACACACTGGTATAGAACTGAGTTTTGAATGAGTTCTTATGAGCCTTGAAATTTTACTCAACCACGCAGTAATGTTCCAACTTTAAATACTACAGGAGACTTTCCCTCTCTGAAGGGCTGATGACTGAAGAGTATGTTTGCACAGTATGTTACAGAGATCTTGAGGAGTGTGAGGAGAACAAGGAAGGTGGGTGCATGTGTTGGCCGTTTTTCAGTATGTTTCCAGTATACTGAGTGTGTTTGTTTGTGTGGTTTGTTTCTGAACTACTGTGTTATTTTCTGTGTGTAGAACTTTAAATTTGGAACAAAACTAACACTGGAGAGCTTCTCTAGGTGCTAGTATTGTCCCAGTTTTCTTAGCAACTGTGTGTCTCAAGAATGTATAGATTTCCAGTACCTCAGTGACACAGAGAAGTACTGTCATTCCCATTTTAAGACAGAACATGTGAAACTTTTCAACATGACATAGTATCTCTGTGTCAGGATGCATATGAAATACACAAGTGCTGGATTCAAGCTCAGTTTTAGCATGATCTTCCACCCCCAGCATTGGAAAGGAAGAAATTGTACTTTTTCTAATCCAGAATTAGAATTCTTCTTTAGCCGATAAGTGCTCATTAACTTTTAACATAGAAGTGACAAATACATGAGCACAGTGCAGGATAGATCTTTGGCTGATGTACATTGATCTGACTCCACCAGAGTCATATGAAACTATGACAATTGACAGCATCTGCTCATATTTATTGCAAGAAATCAATCTCTTTAGTGCTATGAATGATGAACCGGCTCTTAGAAAAAAATTAATTCTGAAGGCTGAATCCTTGGACTCTTAAATTTCTTCAGTTATTGAGCTGTGACCTTCACTTAAGCTCTTTGAGTTCACACAGCATCATACCTTAACCCTTCTTTCCTATTTGACTTTATTCTTTCTCTTGAGTAGTGTCGTCTTCAGAGCACTTGAGTGGGCCTCCACAAATCCAAGCTTAGTTCGTGTTCTTGCCACAGGCCTCCTTCAGGTAATACTTTATATTCTCTGCTTTCAGTGAGTTATGGATTTAGGACTGTTGGCCTAGTGAATATGGGTGAAGAGACTTTGATTTACCTGTTGCTCCAGTACTACTATGATGCAACTATGAATAATCATATTAATACTGTGTTTGTGTACATACACACACACTGAATCTCTCTCATTCATGCCTGTCATGATTTGGGCACATGTAAAGAAAAATAAATAATGCAAAAGTGTAATAATTTAGGACTTGTCAGGCTGAGGGATTCTATCTCTTTGCACAATCTCTCAAAATCATGATGAAGTGCCTAGGCAGGGAAGGGACAATGCCCTGGAGCTTGTTTCCAACGTGTGTTGGGTTGTTTTCTTCTCCCCCACTCCCTATTTTCTGTTCTACTTTCTACCACTGCAAAAATTTTCTTAACCATTCTGCTACTAATCAATGCATATGCAAGTTACTTAATTAAAATAACTTCAATTATGTTGAACACAAGAAATTAATAATACCCATTGAAACAATCATTGTTGTCCACATCAAAAACATTTTAGCAGCAGACAGGATGCATAAATGAGAACAACATAGGAGGCAGAACCTGGTATATATATCTGTTGATGATTAAAAAAAAAATCAAAATGCCTTTTAATCTCACAATTTAATTATCCTGTCATTCAAAAAATTGCTAAAGCATTTTTAATTAAATTTGAAGGAAGAAATTCAGTAAAAAATACAAAAATACTATAGAAATGATTTCTAAGTTTACTTCTGGATACTCTGTTGCTGCTATTGTGGTAATAGCTGCTGTGATAGTGGTGACTGCTGTATTAGATGGGGGCTCCTTTTGTGTTAGGTGCTGCACAAACACTGGGTTCAGCAGTGAAGAGAAATTAGGCTCTAGATCTACACTGTGAAACAAAGGCAGAAGAATCTATACTTAAGTGGTGAAAGGAAATGGAAATTCCTTCCTGTACCTCCAGAGCTGAGGGCAGAGTTGAGGCAAAAACCCTAACAGTGATTTAAAAAAAAGTAAAATTCATTGTTAATGAAAACTAATGTTGCATGTTTCCATATAGAAAAACTTATGTAAATGAATAGAGAGGCCACAAAAAGAAACCAATTGGACACATAAACTAAAGTCTGTCAAGGCTAGGATTAGACCTTATCACAATTCCTTGCAGTTAGTAGATCATACTACATGACACCAGTAATTGTGTGTTTTCATCATCCATTCTCTGACTGATTACTTATTTTGAATCAGTACAAACAATATACTTAGTCTACGGGTTTTTCTTTCCCCTAAAAGTCTGCTTTTCCTAATTCCCAGATAAACTGGAACACCTCCTGTAAGCATGATCATTACATATTTAAGAGATAGAAGGAAATCCCTTAGGCTGTAAGAACAATATCTGGCTTTTGTAGAAGCCTGAGTATTCAAAGAAAAGTCAATGTTTCTGCACTATACAGGAAAACAGAGATTGTCTATGGTCAATTACCTCAAATATTTTTATGGAGTTTAGTGACCCTACTCCTTTAGAGTAGACAGTGTCAGCTGCAGGTTGTTTCACCATGTGTTTTGTTTTTTTTTTTCTTGCTCCAAAACCCTTTTATTTTATCTTTAGTGACTCAGCCACTTTTGCCAAAAAGGCTTCTTAGTTTTTTATTCCTCACAATGGGACATAGAATGGTGTTGAAAGGTATTGTAGCTGGCATAGCCTGCAGGCGCTGTGAAACTGGGTAGAATACTTCATCTCTTTCTCACTGTTTAATCTTGGCTTACAGTCATACAGACTTATTCAAACAAAATGGAAAAAACCCAACCCACCCAAATATTCCAGCTTGATTTTTATCTGAAAGGGCTTCTGTGCCAAGAAGACACCTGGTTGGTTTCAGAGTGTTGTTTTCCAACTTAGCCAGATTATTAATTATTTTCCTTCTTAAGGGCCATGTCAGAATTTTGAACTCTGAATATCATGTACCTCTCCACGAACAAAGCAGATATATAGGATGGCTTTTATTAATTGTCCCATCCGGAAATTGCAAGGTATTGACAAGAGGGCATAGTTGTATTAACCAGATGAAGATCTGGAGTCTCCCTGAGCCTTTTCATCAACACACCCCAGGATCTTTATTTTCTTCATATTTTTAGTGTAGTTTCGGACTTCTGCCTAGTCTTTATCAGTTCTCTCTTAGTTTATGAGCTTGAACATTTGGAGATAAATTCCTGAACTTGCCAGTTCCAAACCCTGTGATTACAGCAATGATGTAAGAAGTCAGGAGCCAATTGGAAATTCAGTTTCAAAAGTGGAATTCAGAACTACAAGCATATAATGAGCCCAAGAAGACATTTCCAGAAAAAAAAGCTTGAAAGTTGTTATCCTAGAAATGAAGTTGTGCCTGTCAGTTGCTATTACTACTGGCTAAATAATGATAGCAGGCTGAATGCTGGAAAGTGTGTGACACACATGAGGATCTCTGTGATCTTGCAACAAGATGTTTTAGCTACAACCCACTGGAGTAAAAAAAGGGGTACCAAAATTGTACTGAGAGTTAACCACAGCAGAATGAGACTGAAATAACTGTCCTTCAGTGTTATGTTCCTACAAGAATGACACTGAGGCTGACTGCAGGTTTCTCACCTGGTATTCCCAGTAAACTTTGGATGTACATCATATTTTATGCAGCCTTAGGAACATATCTACTTGCCCAGGCAGTCTCTAGCTCTCCGGTCATCTCTTTTGGTAGCTTTGGTCCAAAAGGAAAGCCTGAGAGTTTCTCCTACCATGATTCTGATGTTGCTTACCGTAGATGTATAATGGGATTTGTGGTCTGCTTTGAAAGTGACAGCAGGTTTTTGTATGTCTGGCTGGGCCATGGGATTGTCCTGGAATGCAGAAGGTTCCTCAAGTGCTCTGTCAGATATGGTGCTTGTAACCTCTGAGAGCAAGGAGTATGTATAACACACCTTGTAAATGAGGACCTCAGAGTATAAGGTTCTTCGTAGCCTTTCGTTACTTGTTCTTTCTGTGCCATACAAATCTTTTCCTTAGTTAACCATGAAATTCATCCTGACTAGGATGTGGTGTATATCGTCTGAGTCATTTCATCCTATCATTACAATGTACTTTTTCATTATGACATCCTACTTAATCTGTAGTTTGATCTCAAAATCTTAGCAAAGTTGAGTCTGGGTGGTATCTGGATGAATGTCTTCCAAGAAAACATCAATATTGCACAGGAAATAGCACGAGTGATTTATGAAAAAATTATGATTCTTTGATTTGAAGTACTTTAGAAATAATAAATCTTCTGTATTTTGAAGAGCTAAAAAAGCTGAGCCATTCAATTCAGCATGAACCCTGAGGGGGTTTGGTTTATGGTTGGTTTTATTTTTTCTGTGTGGGAAGCCTCTCCATCTTGTATAGTGTTGCTTTACTGCTGCCCCTTAATTAGATTAGTCTGTAGTGGTTCTACCTGAGCCTCTGTCAGATTTTTGTCATGCAGGACGTATTTGGTAATAAATCCCATGGCTCACCATTACTGCCCTTGCTGCCAATATGCCAGTTTATCACACTTCCTTCAGGACACAGTGGGTGTAGAAGACTACTATGTGCATAACTAACTTGCTACTTAAGCCAGCTGAGAGTAGAGACAGATGGCTTCTTTAAGATGAATTAAATATGTTGAAGAATATGTTGCTGATATTGTCAAAACAATAAAAGGAATTCACTAGTGAGAAAATTACCTGACCGCTTGTAGAAGTGAAGTATATGGATCAGGATGAATGGGATGCAAAGGGAATGAGTTTTTTAAATCTAAATTTTCCAGTAAGATTACTATTTCTCATCAGCTTTCATATTTGCATCAAATGTGACATGTAAAGATGAAAGGCTTACCCACAGACCCAAAGAGACCCAATGATCAACACACATTATTTTTCTAGTTTCCTGAACTTTTGAAAAGTAGTTTGCTTTTTCCTCTTTCTGTTCAATTTTAGGAGATGTTTGTTTTTCTGAGTTAAAAAGTTAATGAAAGGCTATTTATGTCTTTGTAAGTGTAAGATGCATCTACACCAGCAGGGACGCTCTCCTCATCACAGGCTTTGCAAGGTCTATCATAATTTTCAAAAACCTTGCAATGATTTTTTTTGTGCCAGTGGAGCAACACAAATTGGGACAAGCCAAGTCTGATCTTAGATGTAATTCAATTGAATTTGGATCACTGACTTGCATGGTCCTGTGCATATTCTTTACTCGAAAGAATATTGAGAGGGGATGATACACCGGATGGCTGTGCTACCATTCAGAGGGACATCAACAAGCTAGAGAAGTGGAACTGTAGGAATCTCATGAAGTTTGACAATGAGAAGTGTGAAGTCCTACACCTGGAGAAGAACAGCCCCATGCACCAGTAACGCTGGGGCTGACTGTCTGGGAAGCAGCTTGGCAGAAAGGACCGAGGTGTCCTGGTGGACTCCAAGTTGAACATGAACTAATAACATGCTCTTGCAGCAGAGAAGACTAGCACTTCTGGTCTGCATGAGGGACAGCATTGCCAGTAGGCCAAAGGAGGGGATTTTCCTCTCTACTCAGCTTTGGTGAGGCCCTTCCTGGAATACTGTGGCCAGCACTGGGCTTCCCAGTACAAGAGGGTCATGGACATGCTGGAGCAAGTCCAGCAAAGGACCATGAAGCTCATTTAGAGAATAGAGCATCTCTTATCCTAGGAGAGTCTGAGAAAGCTGGAACTGTTCAGCCTGGAGAAGAGAACTTAGGGGTGCATTTGTGTGTCGTATTGTCACCCATATTCAAGTGTTCAATACCTGATGTGGGGGGAGTAAAGAATATGAAGCTAGACTCTTCTCAAGTGTTCTCTCTAGTGTTGCCCAGTGACAAGAGAAGAGGCAATAGACACAGACTGAAACACAGGAAAGACCACTTTAGCAGAGGAAAAAAACCCTTTTCATTGTGAAGGTGATCAAATACTGGAATAGGTTGCCATGAGAGGTTGTGGAGTCTGTCAGAGAGAGATTCAAAATCTGACTCGATAAGGCTCTGAGCAACCTGCTGTAGCTGACCCTGCTTTGAGTAAGGGAGATGGTTTAAATGATCTTTGACTGTTCCTTTTAAGGTCCACCACTCTGGGATTCTGTGTAATTATCTACAGATAACTGAACCATATAAACATTGGGGAAAACTAGCTGCCATATTTTACATTCCTCAGAAAACTGTGGTCAGTGGAGTGATCTTTTGAGAATAGAATATAGGTGTTAAAAGCCTTTTGAACTCTAGAAATTGTAGATTTGTCAAATCCTTGCAAGAGAAGTGGCAGAAATCACATGCCTTGAAATTTCTACCAGTTGAGACAATCCTTTCAGAATAATTGTAGGGAACAAGCTATTTTGGCATAGGAGTGGACTGCACAAGTCTCTGCCTGTTCAGGCAAATTTCTGTGATTCAGATATTTCAACACAAAGGGACACGTGTTACTAAAGCAGTACTTTATTTGTGTTATGTAGATGTACTTGTACATGACAGGGACTCAAAATGTACTAGCAGGAAAAAAAAAAAGGTCATCAGTAAGGGGGAGTAACTGGGTAACTGTTGTTACCCAGAACAGTTTGAGCTAGATCTCTTGTGTTCTAGACTGTGTGAAGAATTTATCTGGGTAATGCAAGTGGGACATAGAAAAGCAGAATGTGTGAGGCCAGGTTTGCTATTCTAGCTATGTCCTTCCTGGTGCCTGGAAAGCTTATGCATTCCTTACATCTTTTGCCTATCTGTGGGACCTGAAATTGGAGGTTTTGCTGGTTTTCATGTTGTTCATACCATCAAATATGACTAAAACATTTAGAGAAGGCTGTGCAGCAATGCCTTCCCAGCACAGTGTGTAAGTTCACACAGCTATTGCAGGGGAAAAGGGAAAAGGTCTCTGATTTAGGCAGCAAAGAAGTATTTCTGCTTACCTGATACACATAAAGGATTACTTTTTACTGCATGGTCCCTCATTAATTTTTATTTGTTGCTAGTCAACTCCTTAACTCAATTCACTCTAATTAATTAAAGTGATAAGATACAATGCCCCAATACACCTATTAATACAAATGAGTGGAATCAACCTTGCTGCACACCTGTTCTCAGTAATCTGTGCAAATACTAGTGAATTATCATTGCCTCTCAACATCCACAATGACATCTTGTTATTCTTTGCTGCTGGCTGATAGAGGCTCACATTATCACATTGAACAGGATGCTTTGGAAAATACAATCACTGTGACTGTGAACTATGGCTGAACTTCATACATCTTGAACAGACAGCTCTAATTTGCTTGCAACCCCACCAGGTCTGTCTGAATTTATGGCTTGAAGTGTTATAATACAAAAGTGTTTCAGAAATATCAAAAGAGATTCATGTTTCCAATTTGAGATGATAAAGTACAAGAAAATCTCCCATTTTGCTCCTTTCTTACCCTCAATATCTGTTTAAAAATCTTTATCTTTTTCAAGAGTTGTGTTCCAGAGCTTCAGCTTTGGTCCTCTAAAATGACTACTCAAGCCCAGAGCCCTGGCATTCTGCATTTGATGAAAAAGACAAAACTGAAATCCTGAATAGTATTTTTTTCTTCAGGCAATGATCTCATGAAAGCTACTCCTAAATGTATGGACAAGCCAGTCCACCAACCACTTTCACCCAATTTGCCCAACCTTACAAACAGCATATCTTGGCAACCAAAAGTAATCCAGAATTGTTGGTACTTTTAGGACTTTTGGTACCTATTCTTCCAGTTTTCTATGTCCTGCCGCCTCTATTTTATACTCTGCTATCTTCTTGATACGATATTTGAAGAATCATGGCAGTCAGGTGAAGGTCTGGATGACTGGAAAAAGGGTAACACTGTACCCATCTTTAAAAAAGGTAGAATGGAAGACCCTGGGAAGTACTGACCTGTCAGCCTCACCTCTGTGCCTGGGAAGATCATGGAACAAATCCTCCTAGAAGTTATGTTAAGGCACATGGAGGACAGAGAGCTGATTTGGGACAGGCAGCATGGCTTCACCAAGGGAAAGTCCTGCCTGACGAACCCAGTGGCCTTCTATGATGGAGTGACTTCATCAGTACACAAGGGAAGGGCTGCAGATGTCATTTATCTGGACTTCAGTAAAGCCTTTGGTGTGGTCCCTCACAACATCCTTCTCTCTAAATTAGAGGGAGATGGATTCAATGGGTGGACTGTTAGATTTATATGGAATTGGTTGGAGAGGGTACCACTACCAGAGGGTAGTGGTCAAGGGCTCAGAGTCCCAGTGGAGATCAGTGGTGTCACCACACAAGTGGTGTCCCTCGGGGGTCTGTATTTGGACCGGTGTTATTTAATATCTCCATTAATGACACAGATGAGGGGACTGTGTGCACCCTCAGTAGGTTTAGACTAGATAATAAATAGGACGAAACTCTTTGCTGTGAGGATGATGAGGCACTGGAATAGGTTGCCCAGAGTAGCTGTGGATGTGTCATCCCTGGAAGTGTTCAAGGCCAGTTAGATGGGGGTCTCAGGAACCTGGTCTAGTGGAAGGTGTTCCTGCCCATGGCAGAGGGGTTGGAACTGGATGATCTTTAAGGTCAACTCCAACTCAAACCATTGTATAATCCTATGATTCTTCTGTACCACCTCCTATAAAGGAGAACATAACATCTCTAAGTGGTAACTTTCCTACCTTTTCCACAGACAATTTTATAAGGTATTAGATGCAAGCAGCATCTTCATTGTTCATTTTCATAAAATCTGCTGTCCAGAAATCAAGATTTCATTGCTCTTGCACACTTACAGAATGCCTGCTAAAGACATGGTATGCTCTCAGATATCCATGTGACCAGTGACCTCTGGAGAACATTAACAAGAGACTAATATACTTCTGAAAAACAGAAAGGATGTTTTATACACATTTAGTTAAAATATCTTTGGAAAAGGTTGCTGAAAACGGTTTGGAAAACTGATGGAGTTCACTAGCCAGGGGGATCTTTTCCTGCTTCTCAGTAGAGATAGCAATGATTGGCTGGGATTATTGTAGCACTGCATGGATCAGTTAGGAACAGAATTGTTTTTGCATTAGAAAAATAGCCTTTGAAAGTTTAATGCTGTATGCATTAAAATTTAGTGTTCTTGAAAATTAAAAGCAGAGTTGAGAGATACATCCCAAGTCCACATACATTTGTTATGAAAGGAAAAAGAGGGAAGGGAGAATAGTCATACGTGGAAAGGGACTGAAAATTTTAACAGGAGATGGTATGGCCTTTAGTTGTGAGAAGGAGCTGAAGTGTATTCTTGATTGCTTACTGCATGCAGTCTGACATTTTGGCCAGTGTGATGGGAGAATGGCAACCAGCATGCAACTATCACCATACAGCTCCTGGCAAAGTGTGAAAAAACAAAGTAAAATGAAGCTGTGAAATTCAACTGGTGCAGCATACTGCTCTTTTACTGGCAACCTCCTTCTTACGGGAAACAAAAGGAAAGTTTCTGATAGGAAATGCAGCATTTTTCTTGAGGGCAGGTGGCAGGAGTGCCGAGAACAAGCCCCATTCTTAGAAATAGAAAGGTGTGGTTTTGCACAAAAAAGAAAAGCTTCTTTGTTTTATAGCTATGAGTACCACTGCTGACATGAAACCAAAAAATTCAGGAAAGGCAAACTCCTTCTTAGAAAGCACATAAAAATTGCTAAGAGACTTCTCATAGTAAAGTCAGTGAGACTTTTTGCCTGATATGTGGAAAGGTTGATATCTCTGAAAAAATGAAAAACAGAAAAAAAGGAAAAAGCTGTGACATGAAATTTAGGGCTTGATCTTACAGCTTTCACATGTGGAAGTAGTTTCACTGTTTTCCAAAGGCTTATTCCATGTGGTTAAGCATTATTTTTCCCTAAGCTTAGGTTGCAGTGTTAGTTTCTAAATAATTTTCAGACATAAAGGTATTTGGGGACAGATCTTTCTCTTGTTAAGGTCATGAGCAGCACTTCTCACTTATGTCAAGTGTCCTTTAATCTTTTCAAGGCATTTTTAATTAAAATGAATTATTTGCTATGTGTACAGCACTTTGAAAGTACACATAGCTGCGTAAGTGCTGTGTTGTTATTATTGTTCAGTTCATTATTATTATCTTTTATGTTTCCCATAAAACTAGCCGTGACTTAGCTGCTGTTAAGCTCCTTAGTTCTCAAGGAAAATTAACATTAGAAAATGCTTTGACTTTTTTTTTAAAACCGTGGCAAATTACTAATACTGCTGATTACAGTAGTGATGATATTGTATGAGCACTAGCTGAACCAATGTAGAGATTGATTGTAGCTACAGTTCTTTAATAAATTACTCTTATGTATGAATTGCTTATTCTGAACTTGATCGTGATGGTCCTCTTTGGAAGCATGGGCACATGAAAATGATTTGTCATTGCTCCATTCTTTTTATAGACACCAACATTGATGCACATTATGCATTCAAACAGATCCACCCTTAGAAAATGATAACTATACGCCTGACTTGTACTGATGTCAGTGGTCACAAGAGGTACAGGGCAGTGGAAAGTCAAAAGTGGAAGGTACTTGCATTATGCCTCTGCATGTGTGTTACAAGAATGGACACTTAATCTAATGGAGTCATAAGGAATTTGTTTTGGTATGAGTACAAGATACTAGTTGCAAATCCATGCTTTTGAAGTTTCTAAATACACCTTGCTTAAAGTTAAGTGTGTGCATGCTTCGGTGTTTTGGAAGACATTTTCAGGCAGGTTTAGGAAAATGATCTGAATTTTTTTGGAAGAGATACAACTTTAACTTTTTCCATGTTAAATTAGAACTTTGCTAGCATCCTAAAACAGATACTCTGCTAAGTTTCCCATTGAATAATTATAGTAATAAATATAAGAGTATACCACTAAATATGTCCATAAAGTTACATGTTTTTCAGAGTGCATATATACCTCATCTACATCTATTCTCAATGTTTTGGTGTAAAAATTGAATTTTACTACAGGCAAATATTGTGAATTAATAGGAGTGGGATCGGGTGATTTTTGGATACCTCTAAGGTAAATGCTGCATAGCATTATTTAGGCTACAAAAATACTTGTCTTGCCCTTAGTTGTCTTTTGGTTTATTTGTAACAGAAGGATCAGAAAAATACTTTAGCTCTTGGAATTTTAAAAGAAATATTTAGCAACATATAGGATATAGCCTATCTTTTTTATTTCCTAAATTAAAGATGTTAATCCTGCCTGTACATGGTGAAGATGAGGGCCCTTTATTCACTCGCAATGAGACTTCATAGAGAAAATCACATAAAATTTTGATAAGATTCTTGGTACTTTGAGTGTAAGGAAATAATAGATTACTGTCTAGATAACTCGAGGTATAATGAAGCTTTACAGATGAATGACATTAATTTGTGTCTCTGCTGTATTATTCTGATGAATTCTGTTAGTAATACATGACACTTATACATCTTTCCTCTGAGGACGTAAAAAGCACTTAAAAGGTCACTTAAGTTTCATTAAAACCTGTGTTTGTCATAACTCTTTAGATAAAATAGATTTATAGGAGAAAATGTGGCAGAGGTTTTCAGTGGCTTGTTTAAATGCACTCAGTGAGTTGCTTGCTGAGTGGGGACAGGTTTCTGATTCTTAATCTGCCATTCCATCTAAAACACTTATTTCCACCACCACCACCAGTATTCTTCTGAAGTAAAGGGAATTACATTTAACTTTCCGAATCACTACATTTCCTTTCACATGCCTGTTCAAATACTGTTAGGAGGAAATGAAAACTAATGTTCCCAGGTATATTCTCACAGCATTTATTGAAGCGGTGTCTCATGCTGAACCTCAGAACAAGCAGCTTTCATTGCCTATAAAAACTTTACCTTTCCCAAGTGAAGGCTAGCTGCTTGGAAGTTTTTTTCTTTTTCAGGTTAGGAAGGTGGAATAATAGACCCTACAACAAGTATTTAGGCAACTATAAAGAACAAAATGAGCCTGGAGCAAAGGACATGGTGGGGGGATAAAAAGCAAAAGTCCTGGACCCTGTACCTGTGTTAAATTTATCTTTAAGACAAAGATTTGATTTTTTTTTTTTTTTAAAGGAATTGCCCCACTTTATAAACTTGCCTTTTTGGAGTACTCTAACATTAAATCATCGAGATCTTCTTTACTTGACCCACTGTCATTGCCCAACTTGTTTGGTATCATCAAGTGAGTAAAGACCTGAGAATCAAACCTTTTTTTTCCGTTTATTTCTGGATGTAATGATTCTTTACTGTGATAAAAAGGGTAGAGAGATTTACTGAAATAAAAGAATTACAGGACCCTGAAATTCAAGTCCTGGCTTGTGACTGCAAATTGCTGAATTTCTTAGAGACTGCCCTTTTCTCCACTTCTTTCTTTCAAATTCGCTATTTAAATTGAAGTCCTTCAAGGAAGAGATTTTCTACAATATACACTAATACAACATTTAGCATAGTTAATTATTTAACCTAAACATCATATTTATGAGTGAAATGAACAAACCATAAAGAAATGAGCATGAATCATGACCCTAATGTGGGGAACTGTGGTAGAAGATGGATGGAAGAAGGCATGAGATTGTCCGAGTGTCAGAAACTGAAGACTGAAAGAACACACTTTTGCAAGGCATCCTAGGCCTAAATAATTTCTAAATAAAACAGGGTAATCGGATGAAAGTGAATTTAAAAAAAAAATCCAAAATGAAACAACTAAAGAACCCAAAGTGGGAATGGAAAAGTTAAATTTCACCAGAATCAAAGCAGAAGTTTCAATAAAGCTGAATGACTCTGAAGTCAGTGTCAGCAAAAGACAGAAAGCATTCTTATTTTTTACAGTACACAGTTCTTGAGTACTTTCTACTGCTCACATTATTGAGTTAGTATCCTGTCTAGCATCCCCATTATCTGTGGAAATGCAGCTCATAATGTGAGGAGTGCTGGTTTTTTATGTGAGAAATGAAACATTATTGAAAAGAGTGAGTTTTTTTTTTGAGAGGTGACTGACTTGAAATATTTTCCTCAATTTCTTTTGTTGCCAGAGTGCTGTAAAATACCCTCAAGGGGAAAAAAAAAGAAAAAGCACATAAATTTATACATATGTAACATCACTCTATAGGAAGCAAAAAAACCACTTCTTCCATTATCTTTTAGATTGTTTTAGTGTGGTAGAATTAACTTTTTCTAATGTAGCAAAGAAAATGTTCTGTATGAACTGTGTTTCAAACTGAAGAAAATATAATAAGAAAAAACCCCAAACCCCAAAACAAAAGCCCAGAATGAGCAAATGTTCTGAGTAGTTTAGGAAAACCTAGTGCCCTCGGGCTAAGGCAGACTTTGAGCAATATTGTGCATATGTCCCATGTACATTTAACAGTTTTTAATAAAGAACCTGTGAAACTGAAGGAGTTAATTAAAGAAATGCCAGTCTTCAAATGGCCTGAGAGTAAATGTATAAAACCAAGTTGTTACAAGGAGTTTTGGACAGTTACAATATGGTTTCATTCAAATATTTGTAGTTTTTGTCATGAATATTGAAAATACTGAAAAGAAAAAAGAAACCTTGGCTTTCAGTCTTCGATATAAGAAGTTCCTTGTCCTCACTTAGGGAAATAAATTGCCCATGAACTTCTTATTGCCTCATCCAAGACCTAGATATTTCCCTTGTTCCCAAGGATGAAGACCTGCAAACTCATGGATATCCCAGGAAGCTGCAACCTTCTGGGATATTTTGGCTGTGAATCATGATTTCTAGAAGACATACAAATGACGATAATAAAGTATTGACAAAACTACGAGAGGAAAGGTTAGGGTGGAAATTTTAGTTTTATTGAAGAAAACCTCAAAATTGTCTGAGTTGACACTGAGCATGAATGGTATTTAGATGAGCTTCCACTGAGAACAAAACCCTGGTGAAACTGCTTGTAGCTGTCAGCTGGGATGGTCATTTCACTACACTCTTGCTTGGCAAGATGGAAGAAGGTTGAACTAAACAGAGTGTGTAAGGACACTAAGATGGCCCTTTGTAGTGTATGAAATGCGTAACAGGATTAAAGAATCTGATTTATAGATAAAGAAATATAGGAAAGTCGATTAAGAAATGTAGGAAAGTCGTTGTTGTTTCTGACTTCAGGTTGGCAATGGCATTAGGGAATATAGTAAAGACCAGACCAATCTGAGATTAAGACAGCTTGTTTATATGTTTTTAAAACACATTTTTTTGTTACATTTTTGTACAATTTTGTACATGAAGCTGAAAAATAAAATGGGGAGTTCAGTACCACTTTTATATCAAATGTGAGCAGGATGATGATAAAATAATAGATTTCTAATGGCTTCTATTTCAGTACCCAACACTTCCTAGACTTTGATTAATACTTAGAGCATATAGTTACTAACCTCATGCATCCACGAGGCTGCTCTTGAGAAGAAACCTCCACTGAAAAAGGCAAACTGCTGCATCACTTACTGTAAGATGTTTAGTTTCCTTGCGTTCCAGTGCTACGGATTGGAAGAGAATTCAGTATTTGGGACAAAGCACACCGATTTATATATTAGACCTACAAGGAGGTATTGAGGCTATTTTTTTCTTCTAGCTGGATATCTTTTGATGAAGACTGGAAAACTCAGTTCTCAATCCATAGAACATGTGAACTATGCCATTGTATTGGTTTGGGAAGAAATGGCCAGAGAATAGGATTCAAGTTCAAGGAAACAGGATTCCTAGCAATTTCTGGTTTTGACCATAAATACAGTAATAAGAAATTTTATTATGGCATTTCAGCATTTCTGCCTCCACTCCTACACAAAAATCATCTACAGAAGGTGGAACATTAAAATATATGAGGATGGACAGAGGGAGATTGAAAGTTTGGGTCATGTATATCTCATCAGCTACTGAAATTAATGTACAAACATGCAGCAGGAATGACAAGGGCATACAACTCATTTAGTTCAACTGTAACACACTGTATAAGAAGCTCTCCAGAGGGATACAATGAAGCAAAAGGTCAGTGGTTTCCTGGGAAAAAGGAAATGGCCCCTTCTCAGCTGGAAAAGCTGGGGCTTTTCTAGAACTTTGAGCCAAATTACTTAGAAACCACTACAGAGATAATAATAAAATTTTATGCCCCTTTCCCCCCCCCATCTGTCTAGTGTTTTAGATGGGTATGAATACATTGGCATCATAACTTACTGACAAGCTACGCATATAGCTGGCAGTGTACCTCTAGTCATGTAAGAGGAAGACTTTAAATTCTAGTCCCAGCTTCTCTTGGGAGTGTGGAAGGTAATTTACAGAATTTACGGGTAGATGAAGTTGTTCTCTTCTCATATTCAATACATAAGTCTTTTTTTCCTCTTCTTGTGCAATATTCAGATATTTGGGCTGACTAATTTTAATTCTGACAAAGTCTTCTGATTGTCCTTATTTATAAATCCTGTTTTTCTTAAAACAAATTGCCTTATCTTTTAGGGTGGATAGGGTGTTTTGTTTTGTTCCAAAATTGTCTGACTCAGCCAGGTGTGTTTTAGCATCAGGTTTGTGTACTGTAGCTTATTGAAACAGGGAGATTATTTTTGTTTTGCATAGAAATTTGGGGATCATTAACGAAGTGATGTGGGGAATTCTTCTAGTCTCAAATTTGTCACTATTATACAACCACAACCATGAGTCAATTTTTTCATTTTGCTGTCATACAATGAATGCAGGCTCTTAGGAGGTGCCAGACTGACAGCTTTGAAGCCAACAGAACGGGTTTTGCAGAGACATCAGCAGTCCCAGTTCTCCTTGTGCACTTCGATCTTTCTGAACCACTGTGGCTTGATTACAAGACAATCTCAGTTACAGGCTGCTATATCTAAGTATAACTTGCCAAATCTTAAGATATTTTGTTCTTTCCCTATCCAGAAGTGACCCAATTATATAGCCTTTTTCTTCCTTAGTTCAAGTGAGTACTGTCCCAATTTGGCATCTACTGGATGAAACATCCTCTAGTTGTAGTGCTGCCTTATGGACTGAGTGCGCAGTGGGGCTGACTTCCTGTTTCTGCTCCAGGAACTTGACTCCAAATTGCCATGGGGAACTGTTCCTGTGGGCAATTTGCATTCTCCTTACCTGTGCTCAGCCCCACTGCAGATAAACTTAAGGAATCGGATCTTCTGGGCTATTAAATCAGCACCTCTCACAGCTGCCAGTTTCTCAGAATAATCAGCTCTCAATTACACAGCATAATGGCAAGGTAGAATAATCCAAATAAAACAAAACCAAGGCTGATACAAAAATCAAATAAATTAGGCAGTAAGGATAGATTTAGTGTGTTCACCTTCAAAAAGCTGGTGAGCAGATTCTGTAGAGAACAGAGGCAGCTTTAAGTAGGCAGAGTGGGGCTGGGTACCTGCGGGATGAACATTGCTCCATTCAGACAAGATGCTGAGGCCAGGAATGATGGAGGAAAGTAAGACCTGGTGAATCCATACCATGGGTAATCTATTCAGGTAACCCTGCAACTTGCCTGAGTAATTTTATTTTTAATTGAACATCTTATTTCCTTAAGAAAACATGCTGCTGATCCCAATCAAAGAGTATAAATAGACAGTCAGTCAATGCTCCACAGCATTTTAAGTGAAGGAATTGTTGCTGAGAGAAGGGGGTGATTTTTCTCTTTTGGCAAAGAGAAAAAAATGCAGTTTTATGAGAGCTACAAATTTTTGTTTGGCTGTAATAAACAAGTTTTGCCCAGGGCCAGGGAGGCAAAGCTAAGCTAAACTTTTCTCCTCCCCATCTCTAGCCATATCACTCTGCAGCTGCACAATTCTCCAGGGATAAGCTCATGGACACACTAACTAGCTCTGAAACAAAAAGCTTCATTCTTTGTTTTTGGCAGTGAAGGCAGTGAGAAGAGGCAAGGCAGGCACACAGGTTGTGCTGAATCCCTTGGGATGATCTCTCCCATGAACCTCCTGGGGGTAGGACCAGAGCAGAAGCCTTGCTTTCCTCGCACTGTGAGGTATCATTTTGTAGCTGTGATGCAAAGAGTATCTGCATTCAAAACGGTCTTGCTTAGTCTGAGAAAATAAGGCTGAGTAACCAAAATATCAATCAACCTACTTGTTTTGTACTCTGGGGTCTTGCACTTAGGTACCTAGATACAGTTTGATGGAGTGCCACAGCAACTTACACAGGTAGCTCACCCAAAGGCAAGCAAAGACCTACACAGCCAAGTGCAGGTTGTAAAACACACTATCTGACATGCAAAAAGCTGGTATGGATCTACTATAAAATGATGGCCTGAGCAGTAGTAACTCCACCTCACATTTCCTATGTTCACATACAGTTATCAAGAGAGTTGCAGTAAACAAACTTACTAGCTCCTCATGTCCTAGTCTTCATGCTACTGTGGTTGAAACTGGAAAGAAACATGATGCTATGCATGGATTCGGTTTTGATGGCACTGAATTTTATAAACATTACAGAATATGAACATCTATACCGATACTGTTGACTTTAGCCACATACAAGGTTTAGTAACAGTGAATGCTTTAATGTTGTTGGCTTTGCTCATTCCACCTTGACAAATTATGGATGATATGTTTAATTTCCCATTACTGAACCTGACTGCTCCTTAGATTACTAGAGGACTTTTATTTTCTTTTGCTGATGAAGAACTGAGGTACATTGTAGGGCTGTGCCCAAATTATATAGGAAGTTATGGCAGAGCAGGTAACTGAAAGGAGCTTTAGCTGAACCCTATCTCAGTTCTTTCATGTGTAATTTCAACTATGCCTAATTTTTCCTCATATATCAAATCTATCAAGTTTTTCTTCAAGAAAATAAGTGTCTCAAGGTCTGAAATATCTAGCCTTCCTTTCTTCATGACTGTGTGCAGGGAAATAGCAACAAACTGTTGGCTTCAAATGTGAGATTATGCCCTAGATAGTGAACTTTCACAAAAGATGCAAATAGTGATTTCCCTTGTATTTTAATATCTGAGATAAATAAACTCAGGGATCAATTGTTTCAGTCAAGGAGAGAAACAGTATCAACAAGAAGCAGTATTAAGCTTTCCTTCCCTGTTGAGGGCTGCTGGACTCTACTGTCAAGCTGACTAGTAGTGCCTTGTGCTCTGCAGGGGCAGACTGCTTCTGAAGACAGAAATGGCAAAATCTATCATTTTACATTGATTTAGAAAAAGTCTTTATGGTTGGATTAGCGGGTTATCACCCATCTCTTGACTGAAGCTCCCAAACACACAGCCTGTTGTAGTTCTGTTTAACTTGATATGCACAGTCTGCCTTATAGGCAAGGAAGGTGACGTGGTAAATATGAACTACCATCTCACACCAGTGCTCCGTGGGCTTCCTGCCCAGCTTCCGACACTTCAAAGCTCCATAGCTATCTGGTCTCCAGCTGTCTTACAAACAACCTCTTCACCCATGAAGCATGCTGTGGGTAGGGGCAGTTGTTTCACAGGAACCCAGAATACATTATGTTCCCAGGGTAAGTTCTTGCCTGACTTTACCTCCAGGGAACAGGAAGAGCCTGAGTTGGACTGTCCTCAGAGCTGTTTGCAAACTGTTCTCAGAAACAATGGCGATGATTCATCTGGCACTGTCATCAACAATCTCCAGGCCTGCCGTTTAACAGACCTTCCCAAAATAAAGAAAGGGGACCTTCCCAGACAGAATCATACATTTTTTAGTGGTGGATCTACAGAAGAGTAACCTAGGCTTAAGAGTGCTTGTAATCAAGTGATTACATATGCTTGCCTGAGGTTAGACAGTAAGCTAGCTTAGCAGCTCTGGGGACCCTTGTTCCTGTCTTGTGCTCACATGACATGAGCACACTGACTCATCCATGTGTGGGGATATATAAATGCCTACTTATAACGTGTTTTTGCAAGTTTTAGTAATAAAGCCAGATCTGTGAGGGTGCAATCCTTCTATGGCAACAGAGCACTGTCATCACCAACATTTGACTTAAGAAAATAGTTTGAAAAAGAAACTCAGTTCCTTTGTTTTTGTTTTTGTTTATGCTAATAATGCAGAAGGTCACTGGTTTAATGTATGCAACATTTTAAAGTTATTTCTATGAATAAGCATTTGCTGGAAGATATCCTGCCTTGGTGATATCTTTTGAAAATGCCTGAAATTATGTTACCTAAACAAACTTTTCTGTGGTGAGAACAAGACAAAGCATGGGGTGGCCTTTCTAGATGTGGACATGCTATAGAATGACAGGCCAAGTGATATTACAATATCTGAAAATGAAAGACCCCAGAGCAGGGAAGATGGATGGTGTCTACCCTTTGCAATTGCTAGCAGTGAAAGGATAGTGGCAACTGATTGAGACCAAGATATATTAATGAAGTAAGCTTGTACTACTCATTAAGGATGTGAGTTGACAGAGGTTAGATATCATGCTGGAGTCTCTGGGAATGAAATGTATCCGGTGCAAAGAGCCTACATAATCACATAGGGAAGCCATCCACTGAAAAGCAAAACTATGGATGTCTGCAACATGAAATACATGAAATATTTACCTAAGGGATTTAAAACCATGCTAAAAAAACCCAAACAAAACATGTCTACTGTATCCCCCCAAAAAAATCATGTGGAAAGAGGACTAAATATTGGACTAAAAAGGTGAAACAAAGAGAAGTGCAAATTAACAACAAACCTTCAGCATGGGGCTGCAGGGAATATTTGCAGTTGCTGAAACACACATGGCTCTACCAGAGGAAATTTCTGTTTTTTCTTTACAAGATTTTAACCAAAAGTTAGTTATCCTTATTAGACTAGTGGATATGAATAGTTATCTTAGGGGAATATTAAAATCCTTGAAGCTCCGTTGATTAATAGCATTGAAGGCTGAAGCATATTTTTATTTAAGCAGGGAATTGTAGCTTAAAAATCCCAAATACATAAAAAATTTTTTTCTCTCTTTCTCATCTTCTTTGACACATTAGTAGATGAAGTCAGTGCAGGGTGTTCACTAATGTTACCAAGAAAACAACAAAAGATATTTAAACACTATACATGTTGTACTTCATGCAGGTGGGAGGAAAATGTAAAGAAGTGTGCCCTTTTTTGGGATGCATCAATTCACACATCTTCCTGGAAAAGGCAAAAGGACAAAGAAAAAAAACCCAGCCATGAGAAAAAAAAAAAAATCAACAAAAAATTCTGTGTTGCCATGTCACCTTCCATGTCATATGAAAATACTTCTTCCAAAATTTGGAAGCGTTTTGTAAGAACAGTCAGAAGGATACTGGGTTTTTTCTCTCTTTCCTTTTCAAAGCAAAGCAAAGTTCCACCCTTGCTCTGTGTCTCTCTTTTTTTCTCCTCTCTCTTAAGGGGAAAAAAAAAAAAAAAAGTTTTGAGAATTTAATTTTTTTCTATTCACTGCAGTCCTGGCCAAAGTAAAGCCCTCTTTTACATTGACGTCAAGATCTTTACTAAGATTAGGGTTTCATTTCTCTATTGCAGCAATTAGCTAGGGAATGTATAAAAGGCTTCAGGGAAGCAAGCTAGGACTCCAGAGGGGAGAGCACTTTGCACCATAGGCAGATAGCAAGAGAGAGTGCGAGAGGAGGAAGGCAGGAATACAGAAACGCGGAGTGGGGGGGGT
>VXAY01006571.1:343132-369970 GCA_013399855.1 Oxyruncus cristatus | reverse complement strand
GAGGCAGAGAGGGAAAGAGAGGGAGGGAGGCAAGGAGGAAGGAACAGAAAGTTTATGTACATAAACCTTTTTTAAAAAGTATTGTTCCACCTGGTAGCTAGCTTTAGTGACACAGAAATGAGAGGTCTGTTCAGTGCTTAAATAGCTGAGGAACAATGGGATAGTGCAGGAAAGTTAACAATTAACAGTCTCAGCTTAAATTTTGTAACTGCAGGGAACTGGAAACACAGCTGCCTCTCTCTTCAACAAAAGCAGGTCTCCTGGTTAAGAGAAAAATTTCTGAAAAATAAGTAGCTCAGAGTTGAATGAGTATTGTTCAGTTATGGTTTTAACCAGCCTGCTCATACTTAACTATCTCTGCTCATTTTAAAAAGAGCAGCTGAGAGAGGAATAGGGAGGCTTTTGAAATGCCTTTTACTTTACTCTCTTAAATGAGGGTACAGAGCAATAAAGAGAGCTGAAGGCATCCAACTGAAAAGAATCAGCAAGGAAGATGGGTCTGCTAAGTGTGGATTTGCTGATCACGCTTCAGATCTTGCCGGTCTTTTTCTCCAATTGCCTCTTCCTTGCGCTGTATGACTCTGTGATTCTCCTGAAGCACATGGTGCTGTTTCTGAGCCGCTCTAAGTCTGGGCGCGGTGAGTGGAGGAGGATGCTGACCTCGGAGGGGCTGCGCTGCGTCTGGAACAGCTTCCTCCTGGACGCTTACAAGCAGGTGAGTACACGGGGGATGGGGACTGTCAGCTTGGGGTGGATGAGCTGGGATGAGCATCCCGCTTGTCAGAGGAGAAGGAGAGGGAAGTCTGCACTCTGTGCGGTGCAGACTGTCTCCTATCTGATGTTAAGTTTGATGGGAGAGGTATAAGCTGAAGAGATCAGTACTTCTAAGTCGGGGCTAAGCATTCACGGGATTCTGAAGCTGCTGACTCTCCGCTCTGCCACTAACTGTCTGTGAAGCTGTGGCCATGTCACTCAGGTTAGGTCTGCCTCAATTTCCTCACCAGCACGAATAATAATCTTCATATTAAGATCTTCAAGATCTTCATATTAAGATCTTCAAGATCTTCATATAAGAGTAACTGTAAAATGCTCTAGATGTTTTCACAGCTGTTGTGTATTTGCTGTGGAAGATCCTCTGATATTATAAAAAGACTGCATCTTCAGATAGAACTCCACAGAGATAGATGTCAGCTATGTAACATAGAGAGTTGTTTTGCTTAGAGTAAAACACAGAAATGAACCATTGTCATTACACTGGCATTTTCAATTACTCATATGTTAACTTTTATATTGAACAAAGTATCCAAGTAATAATAAAACTGGGCACGGAGTGAAACAGTGACCTTTTTTCCTCCATAAAAACAGTGACAGGGGGACATGTCAAGAGATTAAAAATGAACTTGATTAGCTGTCGGACAGCTGCCTGGCGATTTAAGATAATAAAGCCAATAGCAATTATGCAACATGTACTTTTCCTCTTAAGATTTCTTCAAACATTACCCAGTAGTGCTGCCCAGGTCTGATGAGGTAGCTGTAGTTCCCTTTTATAGATTGAAAAGGTGGACCCAAACCCATGAAATTTCTTGCACAGACCACACAGTTAGTAAGTAGAAGAACTGAATTCAGAGCTCTGTGGCTTTCAAAACAGTGCTTAGTCTGTTGATGTGTTGTCTTATTTAGACCATCTAATTTAACATACCCCATGTGATGTCATCCAAATGACAGCTCTCTTTTATGAAACATTTCTTTTTGTATCATCATCCCCCCAATTCCCTTTTTTGTCTCTCCACAATGGCATTTGTATTTCCTCTTATCTAAAGATGTGAAGAGCTGGTGGTGTTGGTGTTTTCTGGCTTTGCGATATGGAATACAATCTGCTTAGCCTGAAACCCAAGACATGGGGACATTAATTTTCAGTGTAAGACAAATATAAATAACACTATCTTTTGCCAAATGGGTCAACCTCTTACTGTCACCTTAGGAATCATCCAACTGGCTACCCAAATAAAATAATGCTGAATGAAGCCCACTATTCTCCTAGCCCGTTTAGTCTTTGTTTTTATTCCCTTCATAAACATTAACTGCATTTTACAGTGGCCTTTTTAAATGGGTCGGTGAACACAATCATTCCCATTTTACAGACAAAGCAAGGCAGGACAGTTAACACATGATTTGGTCAAGGCTCCAGTGGAAGTTTATAGCACGACTCTGTGATAGTCAAATTTCCAGTTCCCACATTTGCAACCTGTGTGCAGTCTGGAATCTGGAGAAGTTGTAAAGCTGTAAGGAACCTTATATTCATGAGATATTTTCAATCTCATTTTACTTAAATTACACAAAATGATTTAAAATTAAGATATTGCCTGCCTTTCTGTAGTTTCCAAACTAAGTCATGCTTTGCCTTTCCTTCAGTACTGTTGATGTCAACCATGGATGCTACAGGGATGATGACTCTGTGCTATTTTTGGTGTTGGTAATGAAACTCACCCTTTGAACCTTGGCAGTTTTATTCCCCCTCTTATCACCATTAAATCACCCAGGTCATTCAGGCCAATCAGGCTTTAAGGTCCCTAGATGAAATCTGGGCCTCAATGAACTCAGCAGAAAAATACATATAAATATAACCAAATTTTATCACCTTGTTCCAAAAAGGGGGAAAAGTCCATTCATGGCAGCTATCCTTAAGACATAAGGAATTGACCAACAATTAATTCATGGAAAGACTCTGTTTTACTTAACAAAATTATGGGCCACTAGCACAGAAGATCATTGGAAAACCTTGATTGTCACAGAAAGGTACTTAAGTGTAGAAATCAAATTATAAAGGGGACACAATAAACTAAGGAACAATATTGGAAGAAGAGTCATCACCTCTACAATAGGAGAGTCTCCTTTTGTTTCTGAAAGGAAGAAAAGGGAAAAAAGTTTCAGCGGAAAGGTTGTACTGGTAGAATTGAAAATGATTGAAACATACTCTGCTTTGTCCCATGTTTAAAAAGCATGAAAATTAGTGAAATATATTAAAGATTGTCCCACAAAGCATATTTTTCATTAAATTACCCTTTTCTGAATCCTGACTAGGACTGCCAGTTATGGTATCTTAATCTGAAACAATTGGGGAGGGTAAGAAATGAAAATATCATGGAATCTGTATACTATGCAGCATGCCAAAATGCAGTCAATAACATAACCACTAGTGCTTATTGCCCCAATTTACTAGCTGAAGCCAAGAATTAGCCAAGTACATATATGTATATAAACGCAAAAATGCACATACATAAACATACATAATCTACCCTTCAAGGAGTCAGTCCTCTCTCGTTTATCTGTATATGTATGCACATACATATGTGTGTATGTATACATACATATGGATATAAACGCAGCCATACCTACTGATGAGAGAGAAAAAAATAAGACTTTTGGGGAGGATATTAGTGTGACTTCTGCATGGTTTACATAGACTCTTTCTGCAAATGCCAATGAGGTATTTTTTTAGCCTACAGTATGTATATGGAATGTATCACACATCTGCAGGAATATAGAAAAAAAAAGCTAGAAAAGTTTTGGAAAAAAAAATCCTTTTAAAAGCTTTTTTTGCCGTCTTAATTCTGATGTTTTGTTTAGTACTGGGATGAATCTGCTTTCTAAGATTTCAGTGGTGAGAAATCGTTGTCTTACAATGCTTTTAAAATGGGTTCAAAAAAGGTTGTGCCCATTAGCAGTGCCCAGTGTTGAGGCCTCATGCTGGGACTACTTCCAGTGCCAAATATGAGCTCTGTGTTTCAGCAAGGCAGAGTTACCATTCCTGGTCTCCAGTAGAGAGCTCTAATGTTATTCTTGAGGATATCATCCCTCTTCTCCACCTCAGTGCAGGGTAGATAGGGGGAAGGCCTTAATGGCATCTCTCTGAAGCAGCCAAATCTTTAGCAATGCAGTGGTGCATCTAGGGGGACAACATGCAGGTGTGCACATACACACTTGAGTGTAAATGCGCATCACAGGCCTTAGAGGGATGCCGGTATCTCAGCTGATGGATGGTGATAGGTGTGTGTGTGTACTTGTACAGCTTTTTACTGCCTTTAGAGTGGGCCAGAAGCAAGCTCTGGCATGACAACCCCAACACAGGGGAATGGCTGGTATAGGATCCCAGATTAACAGCGTAGGCCCAGCTTTGGATGTAGCAGCAACTCAACTGGTTCAGTAAACACCCAGTGGGATTTTCCTGAGATTTCAGGGAGGAACAGTTAAATTACCTTTGGCTGATAAGTACATCTTCCAAAATAAATCGTTATGCAAAACAAAACTGTCGAAAAACTGACATGTTAAGCACATCCTGCACAGCATCATCACAAAAATATCTGTGAAAGTAATTTAAAAGCATGATCCTCTACCTAGTCTTTGGCTGTTCAGTAACTCTTTGCTTTTTGGGGAAATCTTTTAAAGATTAGAACAAAGACATAACCTCTATACTTATTATTTGTATTTGTTTTATCTGGCAAGGTAAGGAAGTGTATCTCTCTGCATTTGACAGTGATAAAAGGAATTTGTGAAAGAAAGCCTGTTGTATAATTTCAGGGTTTAGAACTAGACATTGTGTGGTATTAAAAATATTTTATTGGTTTTACAAAGTTCAGCTTTAGCAGAATTGCTTTCATTGACATTTGCAAATGAAAACAATCTTGAAAGAAGTGAGAAAAACAAAACCAAACCACAATTAAAACCTCTCTTGCAGGGTTATGAATAAAAATTCAACAGGATTTGGGCCTTTGCCATTATTATTAAAGCATTGTCATTATTATTAATACATTATATATGAATAATTACATTTTTTATAGTAGTGTCTGAGGACCAACTTAGACCAGGGACCCATTGTACTAGGCAGTGCCCTAACAAAAGGAGCAGACAGTTGGTCCCATGAACCTTAGAGTTCAACCACTCAAGAACAGACCCACAAAATGAAACAAGTATGATGAGACCTCACATACCTTTTGTCTAACTTCACTTCTTCCACACCACCTCTTTGCAGTCCTCCATTTTCAGCCTTATGTGCGAAAAACTGATGGAAAGAATACTTGCTTTGTTGTCAAAGCCTTGTGAAAAACCCCTTTGGCTGTGATAGACACAAAAAATTAGCTAACAGGGACAGTTCAGGAAAAGGACTGTGCATGTTTCTTGTGCCCTGGTTCTACCTCTCTGAAAAACCACTACTGTGTATTCACATGGTCTTAAAGCTGAGTTTAAAAAAAAAAAAAATCATCCAAATTAGACTGAAATGCCCTCTAGGTGCTGAAACAAAGGCCTCTGTCACCTGTAAGTAGAGCCCACCAGGGCAGCCAGTGGCCCAGCAGCCATGGTGTAGTAGGCCACACTCCCATCTTGAGGGAAACATGAAACACTTAAAAAGTTCTCTAGATTCCTTGATCAGAGGAACTAAAATTATCCATAAGAGTGCAAGGCAAAAAGCTCCTTTGTGCTCTCCCTATGCCATACATACTCATTTGTGGGACTGGCAGCTTTTAAATGGAGAGAGAAGCATTTGACTAGTTATTTTTATCTGAACTGTACCCTGTTAATTTGTCTCGTACTTCCCTCCCTCAGCTCCACACACCTGATCCTAAATAAAAAACTATGGGAGAGCTCAAGTCATTTCCAGTCTCTGCTCTCCGACTCAAGTAATTGAGTCTCCTAAAGCAAGCTGCCAACTCCCCAAGACAAATGAAGAGATTCTGCGTCCCTACACTACTCCAGACAAGGGTCTCCTATGATTTTTATCAACTGCACAACTCTGAGTCACGTAAATAAAGACTAAATTGATAGTTTGTATAAATTCTCCACCCAGAGTCTGATTATGATTTGGAGGAAAATATATCTAGCTAAATAGGATTAAATCAAAGCAGAGAATTTGCAGAAGTGCAGAAAAGGCTCTGGGGATTTAGTTCATTACCAATAGCTGCACTCCAGTCCCAAACATGGCATGTCCATACTTAAATGACTAATATCACAAACTGTTAATTGTGTGGCAGCACCTATTTTCTTTAGAGGTAAATTGACACAGCTTAATGAGTCTGCCAAATTGTTTGAAATTCCCTGATGCAGGGAACGATAGCTATATTCCAGTGCACAGGATCCAAGGAAGGTTATGCTAAAGTTGATAAAAGTAAAATGAGAAAAAAGAAAAGATATGTGGGGAGATGATGTTTTGTCCATGGGGCTTTACCCAGTCCTTATGGAGAATGTACCACAAAGTTAGAAGTATATGCTATTTCTAGCCTGTAGTTTATGAATAGGTCTTTCTCTCCCGCTCCTACATCTCCTTCACTTTGCAGTCTGCGTGCTAAAGCATCAGCAAGCTTGTTCCCTTTTCACTCTGCACGCAGACTCAGAACAAGCTGTCCAGCAAACACACAATTCTCACAAATGATGAGAATCACTGCTTTGGTGTTGGTGATTGCTCTTGCTGATGGCCGGGCTGGCGCTTAGATTTGGTTGGCCTACCTTGCGTGTCGCATGCAGGCTGTGTGGGAGGGGATGCCTGTTTGCTGCCTGGTTTCTACCTCATTCAGAAGGCTGGCACCGAATGGCCAAATGTTCACGCACAAAAGTACGTGATTATGGAAATGCTGGATTGCGTGTGAGGGGAATTCTGCTAGTTTGTTTCTCAGAATTTATATTTTGCCTGCTTTTGTGTAAGATTTCAAAAGCAGTTTGGCCGAATACAGGGGGGTTTTTTGTTTGTTTTCTCATTGCACTGATTTTCTTTTCCAAGAGCTATTTTTTCTTTCAATAAATAACAACAAAGAAGACGGCCAAGGCCTACAATGCACATGATCAGCAAGGATGATATTGTCATCCTGTGTCAATCGGTTCAGAGCCTGGTGAAATAAACAGCCTCTTGGGAACGTCAGTGCTTCATCAAGACCAATTAGTGGAGATGCCGCTGCTGCTTATGTTTGAGCATTAACGACTGGGCAGGGCTGCTTTTTGGAGTGCCTGACACTGGCATGGAACAAGGCACCGACCTAATTACTTCTCTACAAGAGCAGAAAATGCCTCGTGAATGCCTGCTTGGCAAGGATGTCTCATTAAGGGGAAAAACCCATCACAAGCACTCCTAGAAACAAAAATTAAAATGATAGGTAACCTGCGGCCATGAGACTTACTTCATGACTGTGGGAAATGAAGAGAAATTGATATAAGGTGATGTATAGTTGTATAGATGCATAAGGGCTTCTTTGTACTTTGTTTCCTCAATCTCTATTTTCTAAGTCAATAAGGACTATGAGAGAATGCAAACTTGCATTGTTGAAAAACAGTGAAGTATGTTGCCACCTTTGTATCAATGTTAAATAGGACTTGAAGAGCATTCCCAGGTTGATGTCTGATGGAAGTTGTTTTATTAGTCTGTTCCTTCAGGATTTGCAAACTTGCCTAGGGAATCAAGCATTTGGTAGACCTGAGTGAGGAATTGACAATGAGTTACTTAAAATATATAGCTTCTCTTTCTTCTTAAAGATGATCAAGAAGCAAACTGTGGTTTCCCAGTTCAAGAGCGCTGGCTAGATATTTTCAATCACAACAGTTTTGTCAAAATAAAACCAGAAGAGTAAGAGGAAATAGCTGCTCAGATGTTTCTTTTGCCCTGAGCAGCTCTGTTCGTTGCTGAGTTTTGTGTGCTTCTTTTTACCTTTATTTTTCTTCTTCTCTAAAGAGTGGCAGCAAATATCAGAAATTCAAAGTGTGCTCCTTAATTGTGATTTGTGAGATTAACTATATGTCATTACTTCTTTTCTTTGACTGGATGAGCGTACACTCCTAAATACTGAGGTCCATTATTCATCCAGGGAGTGGGTGCAGCACAAATACTTATATGTCAGGCTTTGCCCAAAAGGCACATTTTGGGCAAGCTAGGTCTGAAGAAGCATTTACGTGGTAGTGTAGGAACATTTAAGCTTTCTAGGTAAGGAGGGATCTAGTGTTTGTGCAGATATGCATATGTTGTTTCTTGAGATGTGCTTTTTTTTGATAGTCACCACCTTATCACAAAATGCTGAGTTGTCTAGATGGCTTCTGGATTGAATGCATTCCTCAGGATGGTTATGTGGACGCCACATGATCTTGACCTGTGTATTTCTTTGTTCAAGTGTGGCCTTTTACCTTAGTCACTCCCGATTTGCCTATCTTACTTCACAGAATGGCAGAGATAAATGAAATGATCAACAACTGAACAGAAGAGTACCTGCTATCTGCTAAAGTGTAGGTGGCCTTAAACACTGTAAGATGCTTAATGCTACTTCTTAAATGTAAGAGCCTGAGTCTCTGAGCCTGCCTCTCTTCAGACAGGTCATTTCTTCTCAAAAACTGGGATACAGATCTTTTCCTTCTTTGAGTTCAACAGACACTCATACAGCAGGTCCTCAACTCAGCTCTTTGAAGCCTCTTGCTTTCAAAGACAAAGAAGAACAAGGCTTATTTTAAACTGTTGCCAGGCTCTAGCAGACAACAATGCTGCAGATGCAGGTTTTCAGGGACAGGGGTACAACTGGCTGTGCTTTCCTGCGCCATCCCTTGCTTCTTGCCTGTGGTGCAGCTGCACATCCTGTGCTTCCAGTGGCACGATCACCACACAGTTGACCTGGTGAGATCTGTGGGTCTCAGGCGGTCTTTTTCTCTGTGACTCTCTTTCTTGCTGATCTCCGAGTGAGAATGTCAGCATGGTTGTGTTCCAATTTGCCCCACAGAAAACAGTTAAAATAATGCTTATATTGTGTGACAACATGCCCTGAGACCTCCTCATATAGCTGTGAAGTCTGGCAGCTTTAAGGGCTGTGTTTTACAAACTTTGCTTTGGTTAGACTCTTGCCTCTCTTGCTATTCTGATGAAATAGTTCAGAGTCACGAATAACTGTAGATTTGTTCAAGGTAGTCAGGTTTATCAGGGAGAAATGGAGGATCCAGTATTAACAATCTACTTGCCTTTGGATCTGTGTGCAGCAGGAACTGCATGAGTTCAGTATTCAGGTGTTATCTCAGTTTCTTACTGTATCTGACTCACTAGGATACCTTATAATGTCATGTAAAATAGAAGTGCACCGAAAATCAGTTACTTATTCAGTTTTTACACAGTTCTCATTCAGCATTAACTTCTATAGACTTTAAGTATTGTAGTTTCAGAAAGAAATACATAAAATGTAAAAGACTTCTGAATTTGTCCCTGTATGTTTCCTTCAAAGCAAGATTTCAGAACATAATCAAATATTGTATAGAGAGAGAAAGAGTCAGGGAAATACAAAGGATAATTGCATTGTTGTACTAAGCTTGATGTTAAAGGCAGATACATAGGAATTTCTGTGGCAGAGCTCATTAAAAACTAATTGTATAATGTGTTGTGGTTCTACAGTAGTTATCAGCTAGGGATCTTGGAGCCCTCTGCAGGCTCCACCTTATTCTGGCACTCCGTTCTGTGAGATGTTTATATTCTGTCTGTTTTTTTCTATAGAAGTAGAAATGCAAGTAGAAATGGTCAGGCAAAATTTTTCCACAATTGCCTTTTACATCTGGAGCTACATCTGGAGCTACATCTGGAGCTGGAGCTGAGAGAGCAGTTTATTTTCACCTCATCCTGCTTCAACCATCATGTAAACTTTCCCCTCTTTGTGCTGGNTGAGAGAGCAGTTTTTTTTCACCTCATCCCGCTTGTAAACTTTCCCCTCTTTGTGCTGGATTTCCCCCCCCCCCCCAAGTCATCTTGTAAAGAATCACTGCAGTAGAAGGAAATGTGTCACTCAGTCACTGATGAAATTACTGCAGATTGGTTAGAAGAAATTTTACAGTGCAGTCTTGGATGGTTCACTGTCAAAACAGAATGTACAATGAGTAGGCATCTGCAGAGAACTCAGAAATCTCCTGTTTGGTAGTCTGAGTATTTTCACTCTTGGACTGCAGGATGGAAGAGAATATGTAAGTATGAAAACTTCAAACCTCTGAAAATTAAGAGGTACTGCATGTGTTGTGAAGATCAGGAATATAACGCAGAATGATTTTTGAGAATTGGAAAAATGGCTTAAAATTTACAATGCAGTTCAATGAGGCTGAGTGCAAAGGATAAAATTCAGACTGATGAAGTACTCAAATCCGTGATGGGGAGCAACCAGAAAGGCAGAAAAGGGACCTAGGCATTTCACTAGCTTTTAGCTTTTAGCTAGGCATTTCACTAGTTAATCCCCAATCAACAGTCTACTCTTTTTGCAAAGCAGCCATGATGTCTCACAAAAAGTAAACATCTAGAATGTATAAACAGGTGTAGTCTGTGAGCTACTTCATTATATGAAGCAGTTGTCTGATTATTCTGAGAATTGGTAAATACACTGTTGAAGTTCTGAACAGTACACTTCAAGAAAGATGTGAACCAAGCGGAGAAAATTCATTGAGAATGTCAGTGAAAAAAAATCCTGTCCAGAAAATTTGTCTCATAGAGGAAAGTTAGAAGAAATTTGAGGTAGTCTGTGTGAAAGCAAATACGAGTCTCCAAATACATAAGGGTGGAGAGGGCTACGTGTGTAGTGGACAGGACAAGACAATTTGATCAAATTTTCTAAAATTGATGAAGTAATATACCCGTCAGGAATGCTACATTTCCCTAAACTGTGAGTGGAGGTGGGCTGGATGAACTTTTTGAAACTGCTGTTTTTGATGATTTGCTATATCCCCATGCTACTGTCCATGCAGCTAGTTAGGTGTGCTTTTTGAAGGCAGTAGTCATAAGGATACTGCACAGGGAAGTCACATTAACTTGCTATGTTTTAATTTGTTCTGCCATCAGGTCAAACTGGGAGGAGAAGCCCCTAACTCCAGTGTAATCCACATAGCCAAGGGCAGTGATGGTAGCAGTAGCAGCTGGAAGAATGTTGGTGGCAAGTGTGGAACCAAATGCCACCTTCTGGACTTTGCCAACTCCGAGCGGCCACTGGTGGTCAACTTTGGCTCAGCTACCTGACCACCGTTCACAAGCCAGCTGTCAGCCTTCAGCAAGCTGGTGGAGGAGTTCTCTGGTGTGGCTGACTTTCTGTTGGTCTACATCGATGAAGCTCACCCATCAGATGGCTGGGCTGCTCCTGGAATCTCTCCCTCTTCATTCGAAGTTAAGAAACACAGGAACCAGGAAGAGAGATGTGCAGCTGCTCACCAGCTCCTAGAGCGCTTTTCCTTGCCACCTCAGTGCCAAGTGGTGGCTGACTGCATGGACAACAATGCCAACGTGGCCTACGGGGTTTCATTTGAGCGAGTATGCATTGTGCAGAGACAAAAAATCGCCTACCTGGGAGGCAAAGGTCCCTTTTTCTACAACCTGCAGGAAGTTCGGCTTTGGTTGGAACAAAACTTCAGCAAAAGATGAAATCCATTCTCTGCAGCAGCTATGTTAACAGATATGTCCCTTTAAGGAGATTCAAAAGGGAAAAAAAAGAGAACATGCTGGTTTGAATGAAACCTTTCAGACAATCGCAGGAGAACACATTTGATAATAATTTCAAGTGAATGTTAACAAGGTAAAGAAAATTTAAAAAAATCTAGCTCCACAGAAACATTGTCTGAAAAAAAAAATCCCACTCCTGCACTTGCTATAGGACAGAAGAGGTGAACAGGCTTCCGTGAAAAGGTGCTGCTGGCAAGTAGGAAGAGTGGTGAAATAAGACCTGCCTCCCAGGAACCCCTCTTGTGAAGTGTCAGCTCTGGGATGAGACAGAGGAAGCATTTCTGCTAGGAAGGCATTCCATGGAAAGGCAGTGCTGTGCATTTCTTCAGAAATGCTTCTTTAGCCCCCTGTGGCCAATGCAAAGAACCTGGGAGGAGCAGGAAGTTTGCAATTACTTGCATAGAAATGCAGTGGGGTGTAGCAATTGTCCTCTCTGGGTAGAGAAGTTATTGTTTAGGGACTACAGGAACCACCATGCAGTGCATTGCTCAGGCAGACTGGCTGCTCAGATCAAGGTGAACCATTGTCTGCTGGTATTTGTACTCTCTGTGGACACCTTTGCACAGTATATTAACTGTGTAATGCTACCTATATGTTTGTATCCAGTATGCAGACCTGTGCCTACTGAGAAAGATGTTAAAATCTGTGGAGTTGGACCAAAAAGACAAAGGTGATCAAATAAGCCCATTACCATTTGAAAACTAAGATACTTGGACTATTTATAACAAAACATTGAGAACCTTCTAGAGCATGCATCACAAGACCAAACTCAGCTGATGCCAACCAAATCTGAGGTTCTCAGAGCTGACAACACACATTTATCAATATTCTCTGGTTCTCATCTCTGTTTCTTTACCCCACTTCCATCTCTTTCTCTCTAGCAATAGGCTTAAAGGTAATTATTTGCTTTCAAAAAATAACTTATTACTCTCCCTTATTTTTATTTGAGATAATGACCTTGCAGGGTTTTTATCCCCTTGTATTTTGGGGATGGGGGAACTTATGCACAACTTTACCTCATTGAAATGGAAACCTATCCTGTCATTTACCCTGCTAAATGTAGTCATGCTGATTTTTGCTATCTTAGATACCTGAAACTAGTTTATAGCTAGTTTATCTGAATATGATTATGTTAGTCTATCTGCAGGTTAAGTTGTTTGTAAACTTAGAATTGATTAGCTGCAGTTCTACTACCAGATGAGCTGATAGACTGTTTCCCTCATGTTCTCAAAAACCTTCCCAGAAGAGAAACAGGGAGGACAAATAGTGTGAATCAATACGAATGAGTGTAAAAGGTGGCAGAATTTTCATACATATGGGTCTGAGGAATTAATCTTATGTTTAAAGAGATACTATGAACTTAGAGTATTCATTAAGTTTAAGTATTTCTAAAGCTGAAATTATTTGATCAAGCCTAATGAAAAGGCTGATTCACAATGAACTAACTCATTAGATCTGAAAAATGAAAACCCACACGAAGATAGATTATCCAAGTTTTCTCTCAGCTTTGGCAGAAACATGAAACAGATAAACAGAGTAAGTGGCGAATATCAAGTTACTTCTTTTAATTTCTCATCCTGCCCATTGTCAGGAATATGATGTGTTGATATTAACACAGGAAAGAACAGAAAATACATACATAAATATTTCCATTTTCACAATGCCCATTCATATTGTGTATTTCTTCTTGCTAGGTTGTTGATCAACTTAGCCAATGTATAAGGAATTTGGAAATGTGTTTTCAAGCACAGATCTGAAATAATGACAGTAACATGGGTGATTTCTCTCTTACTCAGTCATGCTTCCCATTGTCACATTTTCCTCAACACACTGTTAAACATACACACACACACACTTACACAGTTTGGTAATGTGTGCCAGAGAAGGGTGTAAAGAATGGTCTTCAGATCTCCTGGTGAACCTCACTTCTCAGAAGGCATCCATTCTGTGTGTGTGTATACACACGTATGCATTTATGTATGCATCTGTATGTATATAATACATTTTTATGTAAGTATATACATACGCATGCACATGTAAGTGGTGTCTAAGACCCCTAATAATAATTATTCTGTTCTCCCTTAATTATTATTACTGTAACTCATTGCTTAGTGTGGAAGATTGTTATAGATCTTCATGACTAACTGGGATATATAACTGAAATTTTTAAACCTAATATCATAGAAACAGTAACATAGCCAAACTTCATGGTTTATTTAATCCAGTGTCCTACCTCTGACTGTATCAGATGCTTCAGGGGAAGGTGCAATAGCTTCTTATAGAATTTTCATTATCTTCAGCCCTTATTATTTTTGCCTCGTCTAAAGTGATTGTTGATGCCTCATCATCCGTATGAGAGGCTGATCCTGAGTTTTGAGATTTAAATATTTTGTGAGGTGGAGGTTACTAAAGTCAAAAACCACCACTTTTAAGAATAAAGAAAACCAAATGAAAACAGACCTTTTTTCAGATTTAAATTGGCTGCTTTTCAATGTCATTCTCATATCTTGCTATTACATGCCAAACCACTATAAATAGAAGTGATAACAATTTTTCTTCTGTACATCAGTCATTATAAAATATATATAGAAATATATGTACCTTTTCTTTGTTTCTTAAGACAAACAATAACTCATAATCTTATACAGGTCCATATTCTTTGCTTGTCTCTGAATCTCTTCTATTTTTGCTACACTGTCCTTTTACTCAGGTGAGTGAAGATGTAGACATTGTTCCAAGTGAAAATAGGTATTGATATACCCAGCACACCTTTTCCATATATCTTATTCTTCAGTTGTCTGAAACTTTTTCAAACTATAGCGGCTCCATAGCATTTGTAAAACTTAAACTAGTGTTTTCTTTTCCTCTTCCTCATTATGCAGTTTAAGTCTGAAGTGTTTATCTGGGAAATGCTGGACAATAGTTTACAGGTGTTGAAACACGCCTTTAGTTCAGAGGAAAGAGCCCGAGTTAGTAATTGAGTTTGTTAATACCCATTTGCATATCTAAAGTTACAATTATTTGTGAAGTCCATTCTCTCCTTTTGAATTTCCATTATTGTGTCTTGTAATTCATAGATGCCTGTTCATCACATAGTATACAGAAATTATAAAATTGGCTCCTATAAATAAAAAATTCACATTGATTTTCCACAAGAAAAAATGCACAATAACTTCATTTCTTTCTTAGCAATATGCATGACTGTCCTGCCTAAAACTTAAAGGTAATCCAACCTGACTGATTATCAAGACAAAAATAAATTTTTCAAATCCTTGAATTTCCCCAGAAAATTTCTAGTCAGAAAGTAGGTTTTTTCAAAGATAAATGGGCTTAGAGGAAAGGAAAAAGTATTTTCTAAATGGCTGATAGAAATATAACCTCTTTTTTTTTTTTGACAATATTAAAACATTTTATGTAAAAGACTTTAAAGTGAACTTCATGAATTGTCCTCAGTTGTTGATAAAAGTGGCCATATCTGAGATACAAACGTTTTTGTAACAGTGGGTTGTTTTGAGTCCAGGCAGAAATTTTACTGCTTTGCTAGACTTGTTCTTCACAGCTGATCTAGTCTGCTGTGAGACTGGATTTACTTCTGTCTCTTATTCTCACTATTTCAGGGCACTATATCATATTACTTGAGGTGCTTCAGTGTGACATACATATTGAGCAAAAGCTCACAAAATAGGTGCCTGAAAGTATTCTGGAAGGCTACTGTATATAATAGAGACCCCAATACTGTGTCTCAACATTAGTATGGGAAACTTCCAGTACTTTTTCATTTTGAGCAAGGTAAAAAGCTATTCTGGGTTATCATTTTACATTGCTCTCTGTGCTTAGCATCTGTATTTAGCACTGTATAAAAGGAATGTAAAACATTTTGTACAGATGACAATGATAGCATTTGCTCTTTCCTTGTGCAGACAATGACAAAATTTTAAGGCAGCAGGAATCCTCACCCAGTCTATTAAAAAAAAAAAGAAAATATATTGTGAAATATATTGTTGAACAACTATCCAAACACTGAAAAACAAAATGCAGTGGTTTTTAGGGAAGTGATCTTGGTGGTGAAACCCACAAAGCTTCTCGAAAAGGTGTCAGTGCTATGCATTCAGGCGTGTGTGGGAAGCTGTGTTTCTGTGTCTGTGAAAGTGGCTTTTCTGTGATGTGGCGTATATGTTTAAGAGTTTTTAAGACTTTCATTCAGTACTATAACCAAAGCAATAAGAGGTATCAGGTAGGGAATATTGGCCAGTTTTGTTCAACTCGACACCATGTCTGTGACAAAACCGTATTCAGTGAGCTTTGGGCCCCATTCGGAGTCTTCGGAGAAGAGGTTGGGGTGAGACAATGGAGGCTTGTGTGCTTATGAAGATCGCTAATAAAAGAGTGATTAACTCAGTTAGCGTTCAGATGCCCTCACACTGGCATTCCTCTGTGCACCTTGGTGTTTCTGTATTTCTGAAAGAGGGGTCTCTCGGTCTGTTAATAAGATCACAATGTTGTAGGTCCTGTGTGTACTATGTGTATGTCATTGCTTAAATGTTGAAAATATACTTTGCAGGAGAGCCAGCAAAATTTTGTTACAATATGGTGCTCCATGAAATATGCTTTCTAGATTTGTTTTTCTTGTATTATAATAAATGATAAAGGAAAATATACCTTTTCTGTGACTTCTTATTCTAATACTGGTTGTTAAAATAAAGTGGAATCTAGACAATAGACCAAGGAAACGTAAAACTGTATTTAATACAAAAGCCTATGTCACCCTGAGTAGATCTCAAGTAACAAGCAAACTCCTTTATACATGGTGGAACTAATTTAATATCTAACATATCCTCAACTTTTAAGAAAGGTGAAGGGCAGGGAAAATGAGAGCTGCAAGGACTGTGTTTGAGTCTGCTCAATTGCACTCTTCAAAAAACATCCGCTTGAAGAAAGCATGCCAAGCTCTGTGTAGCATATGAAACCTGGAGAAATTTGTTGTGAAGGCATCAGCTTTAAATGCTACTCCCACTTCAATGTACAGGCAAAAGATCAAAAATAAAATTAAACCCACAGTTGAATAGCTGTTAAAAGAATTCAATTTGTAATTTAATTGTATTTTAGAAATTTCCTCCTCTTCATCATCTTCTGTTATAAAAATCTTTATAGGGCCCTGCGTATGAAAACTGCTTGTGAATATAGGTAAGAAAGAACATAATAAATCACCAAAGGGAAGGCCATGGAAAAGGTTACATCCAAATGTCCCCAACAGAAATGTTCATTACACTATACGCTTACAGCCCTTGGAACAATCAAATAAACAACTCTCTCTAGATTATCTAGTTCACATCACAAAAATAACGCACGAAAGTACTGAATGAAGACTTTTGAGATGTGAGAATATTCCTGTAGTCTGGCTGATAGTGATTACAACCTTTATATCAATTGTTGCTATAAGGAGCTACTCAGTACTCTGGAAGAAATAAAAAGACCTTTCAGGACTTTCTTCTTATTTCACAGCTGCATAAATCAGATGAAGGCAGATGTGATAAAATAACAGTTTTATTAGAAGATAGGATTATTATTAAATAACTTGTTAAAAAAATCAGACTCAGACTACTCCCAAATATTTGTAAGAGTGATTTGTTTGACTTGTTTTTCTAGAACAGATGATGTCCATGGTAGAAGTAAAAAAAAAGAGTAAAATTAGAAAATGTGTTGTCTATAGAGCAGTATTCTCAAGATGATTACTACTGCTGAAGATCTTACTTTCTGACAGAGAATTCCTGAGGCATAATAAACCTTTCCAAAATATAAACTTCAAGCAAAGGACCTAAATGTTGGTTCAACTCACTGTATATGTCTGTATGCTTCTAATGTTCATGTTAGTAAATCCACCAGCTTAAGTGTGCCTTACAAAGCTAATGTGAAATGGAAACACATAGAGTGAGTATCCTGTTCAAATCCTTAAGGTCTGAAGATTCGTAAGCCTTGCTATGTGGCTTGACTAGAGAAGGAGAATCCTTTTTAGGTCATATATATGAAACATATAAATACACCAAGTGTTTTAGTTCTCTCTAAGATAGTGCCTATTATATAAAATTAAAAGAAGTAGTAAGCAGGAAAAGAATGGTCTCTGTAAATCAGTATTTCCCGTACTTTCAATATGTGTATTTGTGTTATCCATAGAAAAGCTACCATAACTTAGCTGAGGGTCAGGTGTGCAGGTAATAGGAGGGGAAGTTTTCTTCAAAACCTTATCTTCTTTAGGAATTAATCAACCTTTGATGTCCTTTAACCCTGTTCATTTTCTCTTATACCTTTCCTGCACCTGATTTCCCATGTCTCTTTCCAACCTGTCATATCATTGGCGATGTTTCCCCCATTTCAGTCTTTGGTTTTGTGGAGTTTACTTAAGGCTGCAGAATAGCTGAGGTCTTCATTTCAAGTATAAGTACTTTTAAAAGGATGTCAGTTGTCTGAAAGTCAAGTGAGATACAGAACAATACAGATTTACTGTTTGTCTGTGTATTCTCAGTGCACATCATCTGCATGTACGTTTGTTCTCAAACATGATTTTTCACTTGTCATCCTGGAGAGCTAAAATTTGTTTTCTGGGCAGATTATAACAACACAAATATTTAGCTTCCTCCAGACTGGAGGGAGTGAACATACGTATTTTAACATCAGCCCTAGCTACCAGCGTTTGAATTTCCCTGTGTCTGCCAACATTTTGTAAAAACTCATAAAGCCAACACTCCAGCCTCACACAGGGTGAAGGTCTGACAACTATGAATACCATACATTAGACGTGACCAGAAGTCTTATGAGACAAATCTTTCTGAGGTTTTCTCAGAGGTTCACAGGAAATTAGACCAATCCCTCCAAACCAGAAATCGGTGGACTATGCTTGTAAATGAAAAGCACTTGCTTTATGAGGAAGGAAATCTTGTAGCAGATGTTGATATGGAAGGAGCAGCAGATTTTTGCTAGCTGCAGAAGCTCTTTCTTAAGTGGTCCTTCCAGATCTTCACAGGTGGACTGAATGGCAGTACTAAAACTGTTCACCCTGTTCACCCAAAGACTGAACACACTAATGGAAAATAACACAGCTTTGCCACTTGTGCTTCCAGGGCATCGCAAAACATTTGAAAATCAGGAGAGTGTTTCTACTACAGAGTAATTTGATAACAACAAGGCTGGATGCCTTGCATATATAATATCACAGCTATTTTCTTAGGATATTTCTCTTGCCTGTCACCACCATCAGTATAATGCTGCTTCTCTGTTAATACTACGGCAAACTGTGTAGCAACACACCCAGCTCATCTAGAATAGATTGCAGTGACCTCTTACTTTATACTGTGTGACACTGGTGCTGAGCTATTTTGAAGTCCAGGTCATCCTATTTGTTACTGAGTTGGATATTTCTGAGTCAACAGATCAAAAAGCTTCCCAGCACTATTTTCAGCAGTGGAAGATCACAATAGGTAAGGTTGGAAGGAAAAGTTCAACAGACCCTTTTTATTCCAATGGGACTTACTATATAGTGTTAATTGCAAGAGTTTTTTCATTATATGTTTAGTAACATGTGAAAATCTGCATGAAGCTTCCATTTGTATTTACTTAGATCGTAACATTCTAACTTTTTCTATGTGAAATAGAATTTTACGGGACACAAGTTTTTTTTTCAGGTTTCAGAAACTGTAACTGTGACAAAGTCAGGAGATACTCCTTCCAGCTTATGACAGTTATTTGGAGTTGCTTCTGTGAGTTGTTGAGGGAAGGATAAAAAAAATCATTGTCCTGTATCATGATCCATGTCAATGTGGGACAAAAGGAAAATTTTTCAAGGCACATAATAGTCCTTTGTGACTTCTAAAGCCTTCCTTGTTATTGCCTCTGTTCTGGAGTAAGATCACCATGCCTTGAGAAGAAGCATGCTGGATTAACCCAGTGGTGCTATGGTTCTATGAGATGCTTTTCCTTTAAAGGACAGAATATCCCCTAACTCACCACTTCAGAGCAACAACAGAACCACTCCCCCATCCCTTCAAAAAATCCCCAACACACAAAAAACCCCCCCAACAACAAAAACCAAAAATGGACCATGAGAACTAGGTAAGTTTCCATTCCCAAACTGAGTGCGGAGGAGGATCTTCCTGTTGCAGTTATGCTGTTTTAATCAATTTCATGTTTTCTCCCACTACAGTAGTGAATGGGCTGCTTCAATGATTTAAACAGTTACAGAGCCGAAGTAGCCTAGACTAGCTGAATCTTTTTGCTGCCCCCTCCCCCTTTGTTTGGGGCCAGGTAAATAGATACAAGTCATTACTAAGATTATTGCAGTCTGGATCATCACCTAGAATAACATCTGCCAGTACTTTGTCAAGCTCCCTTCTATTAAAAAAACATTAAATTACATCTGACATTAATTTATGAACTGCAGATAAACCAGATAAATTTAGCTTGACAGCTAAATAGCTAATTTTTAATTATATTTTTAATTGTGTCTACTACCACGTGTTGTCACTCATGATATATTTAATAGTTGATAATACTTTAATTAAATATATCTTAAATCTGTTTGTGTTGTCAATAGAAGAAAAGAACAAATTGCAATATTTTGATGGGGCTTTGAGTTCAGACATATTTTCATTAACATGCCATAAAGAATGCAATTTTAAAAAATATATATATTATTAAAACGCAGCATGCATTACTTCTGATATTTAGAGAACAAGAACTGTTGTGCAAAGTTGGTGACACTTGAATTTTGAAGTAAAATTCAGAATTAATAGTAGTATCTTTATTAAGGAAAAGGGCTTTCACATAATGTCTCAAAGATTTTTGTGTGCATTTTTGCAATAACTATTTTGCATGGAGTGGGCAACAGGATATTCCTTTTAAGTGTGTATATATGCTTAGCCTACATAATTTTTAATTTTAACAGAATGGAAGAAAACAATGCTAAGTTTCAAATTTAAAGACTGCTTGTATCACCCTCTTTTTAGTTTTCATATCTCAGTATGTTAAAAAAAATGCTGTAGAGTGTCCTGAGGATAACTCTACTGGAAATGTAATCACAGTTCATACAAGATCATACCACTTAGTTTGCTTTCTGACACCCGGCAGCCTGAACTAGAGATGCACAGGAGTCACCACAGAATACAACAATCAGTGTCCCCTCCAGGGCAGTATGTAGGTTTACAGATAGGTCCAGCGTGTGATTAAAACTTCTTAAGGATTTATGGACTTTAAAAAATTAAATGTGGTTAACCTAAATACAACTAATATAATAGAACTTCACAGTTCATACTTTCCATTATTTTTCACTCTCTTTTGAAATATAATCTTCTGTGAATTTTTTTTTTCCCCAGAAACATTCCAGCCATGAATTCATTCCAAAGTTGTTGGGTTTTTTTGTTATTGCTTTTTTTTTTCTTTTGTGGAAAATGTCAAGACACTTTGCTATTTCAGAATGTGGTAAAGAATAGATCAACATCCACACAGAGACACACAGACGCATATTTTTTACCATGGTAAAAAAAAGACATGATCACACTTAAACAAAAGGAGATGGCTGTACCAAGCATGAGTGACATTTTTTACCTGATATGTTGTACATAAAAACTCTTAAGTAGAAATCTTCAGGAAAAATAATGCTCATGTAAGCTGTACCTGTAGATGAGCATTTTATTCTGAGAAAGAAACCACATAATACAAACTGTAATAGTACTTTCCACAGGCTAGGACTTCATCAGTTTTTTAATCATAAGGATGAAGGCCTGGATAAACATGGAGCTGACTTCTTTAAAAGAAGTATTTGAAAAGAAGCCAGAGCATGTTAAAGGAGTACCACTAGAAAATATATGCCATCCAGTGTATCTCTATTTTCAGAAAAATTTTCTTGCCGTGGGTAAAATCAGCTCCTTGGCCAGCCAGACTTTCATTATGACTATCCAGTTATTTCTGTAGAATCTTGCTGAAATTAACCCTTTTTTTTCTTTATTCTATGTTCTCCCTGCACCTCTAAATAGGCAAAGGTAATTGTATTGCTCTGAAAAAGCACCTTCTTTCATGAGCCCTTGGAGACACATATACTTTCTTCCCATCCACCTTACTCTGCATGGCTGTCCTACAGGTACCCTGTTTAGTGCAATAGCCTGTGCCTGTGTTTCTGGGGACATGCCAACATACACAGTGTACACACGGTCTGCATGCTCTGAACAGCACGTTCCAGCTCTGCCTGCAGTTGTGCTTGTTGGGGCACATGCAGAAAGTAGACAGTTCTGTGCTGCAGTGTGGATATGGTCTTTTTTGTCCAGAATACTAAATGGAAATATTTTTTGCAGAAATATGTGGATAACTTGCTTCATTAAGAAAAAAAAAAATATCTTAGTTCACATAAAATCTTCTCCCTCGTCCAATGGATTGGATGGGAAAAAAGACAGGTCTCGAACACCAGGAGTTTACAGGGCTGTTGAACAAAGGAACAGATGAATTTGCGGAGGACTGCTCCCCCCACACCAATCCTGCACAGTACATCAGGACATGAGCTGCTCAACTCATCTGTTGACATATTTTCTGCATTAGAAAATTACAACTTGTGACTTTATAAAACAATTTTAGAAAAATGTTGCCGGAATATGAAGGAATGAGACAAAGAAAGGAAAATCCCACAACTGAAGATCTTCTTCAAGGAACTGAGAAGAATTAAAGACAAGAATCCATGAGCACTGTCTGCAGTGGTGTGGAGTAATTCTACAGCCTCACAAAACTGTAATCCAAACTGGACATACTTTGAGTGTTTTTTTACACTTTACACACTCAAAGTGTAATATTTAAGAAGGACATTGGACATTGATATTTTAGTCAAGGAAAAATTTAGATAACCATGACAGAAAGTTAAGACAGGTAAACTGCAAAAGAAAATTTTCAGAAGAAACTCATCTGACATTATTGTAAGGTTAGTTGTATTACAAAAGAAAGTTTCAAGACAGTTTAATTTTAGTGATTAATCAACAATACTAACAAACCTGATTAAGTTGATATTAAATAGTTGAATTTTGGTGTGATGTAAACAACTTGATTATTTTTATTATTCCTGAGAAAAAGTTTGACTGAACCTTTAAACTTTTAAATTTAATTTAAAGGCCTGAATTCACCACGTGAAAATACCTGGAGCTTAGGCACTAGGCGAATCAGATCTAAGTTAAGCACCTGGTACCAGGTTGACTCCAGAGCTAGCGTTCTCACCTCTAAGACAAATCATCCTAGTACAGCCTGCACCATGAGGGACTCAAAATGAAAGGCAGTTTGGCAAATTATTTTCTCAGTGCTCTAATGTTAGTATAATTTCTGCAGATGTCAAGGAGATCCAGTACCTCACTACATTTTCCATGTAGTGAAGTGTGACTGACCTTCATAGTTCTTGGGTAAAAAGGGCTTGTGATATAAAATTATGATCATTGACTAAAACCAAATGTTTCTCAGGAAAGGAGCAATAAATTCTTGTTGTCCTCATTCCTAAAGTTGCAAATAAAACTGGATAAGTATCTGGTAATTCAGTCTCAAGGAAAATAAGAAGTATAACTGAAGACTGGCCCACTTATATGTGCTTAATTAAGCAAATAGACAAACTTTCATTTTAATATATTTTTTAACTGGCAAGTTACTAAAAAAGTGAGCACAGAGATAATATTCAGGAAAAAAAAGGTAAGGAAAAACGCAGAAATTAGCTGCACTCTATTGACAGCATTCATCACAAGGTCGTAGCTCTATTTGCCTTGTTCTTACCTTCAATCCCTTGGAGCTTGTGTTGGTCTTGCAGTTTAGGAGGAGGGTAAGCATCAGAGAAGATCAAAGAAGATAAACATCCTTGGAATCAGCAGAGGAACAGTAGAACATTTACCAAATTAACTCTTTCTTCACCTTAAGTAATTAGTATATTCCTGCAGACTTATTCATGAGTCTTTGGAATGTCTCACCCTCAGGAAGGTCACTGATGACACCAAGGTGTTTGGTGCAGTCAACACACTGAAGGGAAGGGATGTCATGCAGAGGGACCTTGACACTCGTGAGAAGTGGGCAGAAGCAAATCTCATCAAGTTCAACAAAGCAAAGTGGAAGGTCCTACGTCTGGGTTGCAGCAATCCTGGGTACACTTACAAGTTGGGTAGAGAAGTGATTGAGAGCAGCACTGCAGAGAAAGACGTGGGGGTGATGGTTGATGAAAAATTCAACATGAGCCAGCTGTGTGTGCTCTCAGCCCAGAAAGTCAACCATGTCCTGGGCTGCATCAAAAGGAGTGTGGTCAGCGTTTTGAAGCAGGTGATTCTGCCCCTCTACTCCGTTCTTGTGAGACACCACCTGGAGTGCTGCATACAGTTCTGGTGCCCCCCGACATAAGAAAGACATGGAACAGTTGGAGCAAGTCCAGAGGAGGGCCATGCAATTGATAAGAGGCCTGGAGCACCTCCCATATGAAGACAGGCTGAGAAACTTGGGGCTGCTCAGCCTGGAGAAGAGAAGGTTGTGTGGAGACATCATAGCAGCCTGCCAGTATCTCTAGGGGCCCTACAGAGAAGCCAGAGAGGGACTCTTTGTCAGGACCTGTACTGATAGGACAAGGAGGAATGGGTAAAAACTGAAAGAGAGGAAATTTAGGCTAGATATTAGGAAGAAATTCTTTACTGTGGGAACCTGGAACAGGTTGCCCAGGGAAGTTGTTGATGCTCCGACCCTGGTAGTGTTCAAGGCCAGGATGGACAAGCCCTTGAGAAACTTGGTCCAGTGGGAGCTGGCCCTGCCGGTGGCAGTGGGGGTTGGGATCTTTAAGGTCCCCTTCAGCCCTTAACATTCTATGATTGCAGGATTCTAGGATTGTCCCCAGGAGAACATTACTATCTAGAGCTTTCTCCATTTCAGTTTTAAATGATAAGATGCATAACTACTTTCCATTAGTATTTATAAGTTTGATTACCTTCATTTGAAGATTTTTGGTTTTCAGGTTTTTTTTAGTTTAGGGTTTTCATTGGGTTTTTTTTTGGGTTGGTTGTTTTTTTTTCTGTCAGGCTAAAGCTTTATTTCCCTTTTCTGGGTTTTCTGAGGCACTCAATCTCCCTTGTTATTAACTAAAAATCATGCAAAAAACCCATGTGCCTTTATCCAGGCTTTAATCCAACCCAATTCTCCCATGTTTTCTGTTTCTCAGCCTTTTCCTTTAAACCTTAGTCCACACTGACTAACCCAAAATCTATTTTAAAAATCACTTACATATAAATAAGGTTTAGAGCATAAGATTTTGAAGATCCAAGGTATAAAAACCAACAGCCAACATTCTGTTTTGGTCTTTTGTAAATCCAGGAGCCATTCACAAATATAATTGAGGTTTTATTTATCCAAATTTTGCTTGGGATGCATATAAGCAGACACTTCATGGTAGCCTGTTCTCTGTTTAAATTAAGAAAAAACAAGATGTGTTAAAGTTGCCACTGTAGGTCTTTAAAAGAAACTGGTAATTCAGACAGAATATTGTATAGTAAATGCTCACAGAATATCTTGTTATGCTTTGGAAGTTACTTGTAGGGTGTTAGTTGATATTGGTAACATTTACAACAAGAATTCAGCTTTTCTGACTTATTGCCATAAAAGATAATAATCTTTTCTTTCCACCACCACTTCAATATTACTCAGGGGAGCAAGAAAAACATAGCTGTCCCTTTGGATGACTTTGTTACTTGAAAATAAACCTTTATTTCTTGCAACACTACATAGTTTCTGTTTCAGTTCTAGTTCTTCCAGGTCTGACATTATTTCTGGACAATTCTTTATGCATTTATGTCATTATAGATATCTACCTTTCATACAACAGGCACATGTAGGCCTTGTTGCTTAAGTAGAATTTTGATCCATGGGCATTTTTCTAAGAGCTCGGGTTTGTTTTTTTTCTGAATAACTGGGCAGCTGCAGGATGTCAGATGATCAGTGGCCCAGCAGTTGGAACAGTGATCTCTGAATTGGTATTGCACTAGAGATCCTCTAACACATGTGTGGAGACTGATGCCAGGCAGGCCTCAGTGACCCTGGGCACTGCTGAATTTCTGTTAAGCTTGCACAAGAGGAGTGGTATTTCCCCACTCTCTTTCAAAATATTAGTTTGCGCAAATCCCTTTTTCTTCCTTGCATCTGACCAGCTCTTGCCAGGTAGGGACTCAGTCCTGCTTACTACAAGTGCAGCCCTGGCACTCTGGGTTTTCATGTGAAGCTCAGGCACGGACTAGCTCTTGCTGACTTTCTGTAGCAGGTGGTCAGAGGACAAATGCTGACAAGCTGGTTCTCAGTGCTGGTTTGGTAACACAGTGCTGAGTGCTGCCTGCATGGCATGTGCGCTGCTGAGCTGTGTGTGGAGGATGAGCCAGATCAATTGGAACTGGCATAACCTGAACCCAAACTTGGGTAAATAGTGCATCAAAAAGGTTTGTGAATGTATAGAAGATCTTCCAAGAATATAGTCTATGGCATAGAAACTAATGATACTATCAGGACCTGTGTTCACACATAGGGACCAAAGTACTGGTCTTTTTTTGTTGGTCCTCAATCTATAAGGCCTACAGATTTTGTTGTTTTTAACTGACTTTTGTGAAACTGCCTGGAAGTGCTTCTTTTTTTCTTTTTTTTTTTTTTTTTAATTCTAAGCACAATATGTTGCAATGTTACAATCCTTTACTCCTTATCCTAAAACATGTGTGCATGCCCCTACAGAAAAAGGCATCTCATGCCCTTCATATATTAAAGGGCTCAATTTCTAATGAGTTCAGCTCCCATACAGACAGCTCCATAAATTGGCAGATTCTCATAAGAGGCTCACCTGCCAGTTTTGTGAACTGGAATAAATGGGACTGAGATTCTGCCGTTAGAGTTTTGGGAGCTCTTTGAGCACGCAAAATCTGAGAGCTTTGCTTTATTGCTACATCAAAGAGACACCAAGCCACAATCAAAAATATTTGGAAATGATATAAGAAGAACCTTGATTTCAGGTGTCAGACATTAAGGAAAAGTCCTTAGACTTATTCTTGTCTTCCTTAATACACACTAATGCTGCTTACTTGTCTTTGAATGGCAGCATTCTCTGGACCTGTCTCTTTTCTTGTTTACAGAGTAGGCCAGGCCTACTTTGAGTTTCTCCTAACCTGCAGCCCAGAAAAAGTGGAAATCTCATCAGACATGTTAAATCTTTGCCTTCCCCTGGGGTTGGTATTCAATGAATGCACTCCCTTTGAGCTTGCCCCATGACAATAGAATGGCTTGTTAAGGACAGAAAAGTTATGGGCTATTTTTTTTTTGTTGTTTTGTTTTTTGTTGTTGTTGTTTTTTTTTTT